>CAKNYM010038831.1:37502-82593 GCA_932195095.1 Andricus curvator | reverse complement strand
AAATTTTGAAATTTTTTTTTCTTCCATATTTGATATCAAACAGCATCTTGTTTTACAAAATGTCTATAAGTTTCATCAAAATCCGAAAAAAAGTGTCGGAAATATTACAATTTTAAAAAAAGTCGACCTCAAATTTCAAAATGGAGTCACTCCCAGAATTTTCAAAATTTTTAAAAATGCTTGGGCCCAAAAACATTAGCCATAAAGTACTACAACAATACTAAGTTTCATTAAAATCGATGAAATTGCTACAAGATTGATATTTCTGACGTGGAAAGCGTCAAGAGAGAGTTGCATTGTCGATTAGATCTCCGTATATTTTGTAGAGCAACGACGGAAATCTACCGGATGTTTGGGTGAGTTACTTGGAAGTGACTCAGGTAGTGAAAGGATGCACAAGCACTTTTCACTAGTTGTAGTGCGATATACGGTTCTAGACAGCTGCCGAATCCACGCTTGAGTTCGTTTCGCGGATGTATAACACTGCGGACTTTACCCGGAAATAGACTCATATGACGACCGAAAGTCTCAGCCGAAGGGAGTTAGTTCACAACTTGATGATTCGTTACTTAGTTCACGAAGACTTGAAGAGCACGCGAATCGTATATTGAAGTTATCAGTATGACTGCCGGGAACGTAAGGCGATTGACAAGGGTGGCTCTGGGGTTTATATACGCTGGGCACAAGCCAAAAGTCACGTACCGTGACAAAAACGTGCTTTGGCACGCGCGGTAACAAAAATGTGGTATAGCTCATTCTGTGACAAAAATGGGGTATGGCACGCGCGATGATAAAAATGTGGTATAGCACGTTCTTCTATAAATCGGCGAGATGTCATTTGATACGCGCGACTCTCAATATTGAGTATCGTATGGCTCATGTGAGTGACTGGTAAG
This sequence comes from Andricus curvator, assembly GCA_932195095.1. NCBI lineage: Eukaryota > Metazoa > Arthropoda > Insecta > Hymenoptera > Cynipidae > Andricus > Andricus curvator. Next base: position 81,697 of record CAKNYM010038831.1, on the reverse strand, counting down.
TTCCGTCCGCCGCGAGGGTCAGTGATCGCGCATCTCCACTCTTGACCTTTCAAAAGTTCTGGTTTTGCATGTTAACTTAGCTATAGGCGATATCTCTAGTCAGACACTTTGGGTTACAATCTTGTCTGACTATATACATGTTCTTCCACTAAGTAGGTTACACATTAATAGAGAAATGATGTATGAAGTCGTATTGCTAAAGTTGTTACTTAATTTAAACACACGTGGGTATTCATATTCCACATGATTGAATTAGACTTTGTTATTGTTATTGCTTTAAACAATTAGGAGTATACATACTTTCCTATAATAGACATAATTATAATTATCTTATAGCGGTAGAGTCTGCAATTACAGTCTCTCAATGATCGAGCATATGTTAACTTATCGTTATTCTCTGAGCTCTGATCCCTCCATGGTAACGCTTTAAGTATCTTGTGGTTTCTATCTTACCGACCGTAGTACCATTACCATAGTTAGGTTCAAACTCAGAGAAGATCAGTAATGCGCTCGTGTATAATTTGTGGCCTTACCCTGTATCGTGAAAGGTAAGGTAAGGTAGTTTTAGGCGTTGCGTCAAAATTGTGAAATTTTGGGATGTAACACAAAGATTTCAATAATTTCACGTATATTATCAAATATTTCAGATAGATTCTACTATGAACTTAAGCATACTGACAATAAAAATTCAGATGTTTCAGCGGTTTGAAAAGGGCAAGTAACTGGAAAGCTCCAGGTCCGGACATGGTGCACAATTTCTGGTGCAAATACCTGAAGAGTGTGCATCCTGCGTTGGCCAGAGGGTGTTCAGAAGATCATTTAATACCATCCTTACAGAAGATCAAAAAGGATGTTGTAAAAACTCGCAGGGCAGCAAAGATTTAGTGAATAAATTGTTGATGTAACAATTTCTACAGAATTTGATTTTTGAGGGTCAATACAATTCCCCGGCAATTATTAGTGAATAAATCCGAGAAAGACCAGCTTCGTAATTTTCACGAGAAATTACAAAGTGCCGAAAGATGACGCTCCTGCATTTTGTGGCGGGAGGCTGAATTTCAGATTCGGTTAAATACCCGGGAGTAATCCTAGATAGGAAACTGAACTGGGCGAAGCACCTAGAGACCCAATGCAGGAAGTTTGTCATGACTTTCTGGATGTGCAGGAGAGCCTTTGGGTTGACGTGGGGTCTAGGGCCTAAAATACTTGCATGACTCTACTCTGATGTCTTTAAACCAAGGCTCCTATGTGCGGCCGTGGTCTGGTGGCCACGGGCGGAACTTAAACCGATTCAGGACAGGCTGCGACGATTACAAACGCTAGCGTTTAGGGGTTTGACGGGAACAATGAGAACTACGCCCACAGCGGCGATGGGATTCATGCTCTGTGAAGAACCCCCACATGTTGCGATAACTGCAAGGACGGTTCACGCGATGGACTGCCTGGCAAGAGTAAATAGATGGATTCAGGGGACTAGACACACTAGGGTCCCAAGTGACATCAGCATACAGCCGATTCTAGAGATGAGGCAAGATAAAATAACAAAACGCTTCAACTTCACCAAAACCTTCCGCGTCTGCATCTCAAGCAGGGATATCTGGAAAGCAAATGGTAACCCGTTCCTCCAAGGGGAAATTTGTATACAGATGGCTACAGAAGAGAGGGAGGGTCAGGAGCAGAAATCTATGACAGAACGAGAATGAGGGGGATAGGGATCCCGCTTGGCTGACATGCTGCTGTCTTTTAGGCGGAAGTCCTGGCCGTCCTTCGCTGTGCTGAAACATTATTAGAAGAAAACGCTGCTGACAGGCAGAGTACGATCTGCTTAGACAGCCAAGCGACATTAACTACAGTTGGGAAACCAGACATAACATTAGAACTGTTTTGGTAATGCAAAATGGCATTAAGCCACCTTACAGAAGAGAAAAAAGTGGCTCTCATAGGGGTCCCTAGCCACACAGGGATCAAGGGCAACGAAAAGGCGGACCAGTTGGCAAAATGCGGCGCAGCAAGTGAATACATGGGACCGGAACCAGTACTGGGACAAGTGTCTCGCTGCATCGGGATGGCCATCAAAAGCTGGATCCGAATAAAGCACCGGGAATACTGGGAACAAATCCAGGGTTGTCCACAGGCGAAAGCCTGAACCTAGGACCCAATACCAGTTTTTAAAAACGAAGATTACATCTTACGTTGGGACTTTATTATCGAGACGGATTATTATATCCGAGCCAATCAACTCGACATCGTGATGCACTGAAAAAAATAGTTGGTTGGGACAACTAATAAAGTAGTAGGGCCAACTACTTTAGTTTGTAAAATATGCCGCTGCTATTTAACTGGTTGGGGCTACTACTTTTATTCGCAAGATTGGTAGTAGTTGTCCTTACTACTTTACTTGTTGTCGCGACAACTTTCGATGGTACATACTATTTTCAGGTAGTAAGCCTGACCACTTTAATTAGTACGTCTTACTATTAAATTAGTTAGTCTTACAAATAAGTTAGTTGATCTATTTACTTATTTAAAATAGTAGTCCTTACTATTTAAATTAGTAGTCCTTCCTATTAAAACTAGAAAATTGTACTACATATTAAAATGACTGACTCGTGGACTATTGAGAAGTTAGTACTTCTCAATACTGAAATTATAGTAAATTTTACTATAATTTCTCTATAGTGGACACCAGAGCGTCCTCAGGACTTCATATAGAGACCAGATCCTGATAAGACGTCATGTCGAAATACAACTACATGCCCATTGGCATGTTAATGAAAAACCACTGTAATTTCGATACACAAGAACTCCAATATCAGGCCAGTTTCGGAGGTTGCCTCGCAGAGCCGTGGCACTAAATTCTTCGTTGGATGAATGGCGCGGGGTGGACACGCATTGTTGACACTGCTTCTTCGCTGAGAAACTGCGTGGGCCAGCAGTTCTAGGAACAACTAAATCAGTCTGCCTTATATTGGAGTTCCTGTGTATTTAAAAGTGCAGACTTGCAGCAGTAGTAAGTCTATTAGAAAATTTAGATCGATGCGATAATCTTCACGGTCTTCACTACTGCACAATTCACAAAAAGGTTAAGATGAAAATGGCGACGATCGAGAACATGACGCGATATTTCGGTGCGCATGTTGGCAGCACTTCATCCATCTGCAGTCCATTCGTTCTAAAATACCTTCCCCTTTCAACTTCCATCTTCCCACCCCCTTTCCTGTTCTCCCACCAACACTCCCTGACTAGCTTACATCCCCCCTCTTCCGAAAATTTCTCCTCATATTTACACACCCGACTCCCCGTTAGAATCCCTAAATTCGTTCTCCCCGTCTCCCTCCTGACTATATAATTAGGCGTGTTCCTTGCCAACCCCAGTGTACACTTTACATACCTCTCCTGTGTCCTATTTACCTCCTCACTTTTCTTCCACCCCCACACCTCTACTCCATACAATAGACCACTCATCACTAATGAATAAAACAATTTCATTCTCCTTCCAAAATCATCTGCGGATAACTTCTTTCCCAACCCCCATACCTGTCTCATCACCAAATTTGCCCTCCTCACTCTCTCTTTTATGTGACCATCCACTCCCCCATTTCTCCGAAACAAGAAGCCCAGGTACACAAACTCTTTTACCTCCTACACCGTCTTTCCCTTCCACTTCCACTCCCGTTCCTTATCCCTTCCACCTCCTTTTCTGAACACCATAACCTTGGACTTTTCCGCATTCAAATCTAACCTTTTCTTATCCAGGTATTTTCTCAACCTCTTCATCATCTCCTTTAAGGCCTCCTCGCTTCTCGCCAGCAACACTATGTCATCTGCATACGCGAGTGGCCAAATTCTAACCCCTCCTACCCTAACTCCTCCTACCAATCCGACCTGCAGCTTACTTTCCATATCCGCGATTATAATCGCAAAAAGCGTTCCCCTTCTCTTTCCTTATCTTTTGTCTCTTCATATATCTCCCTTACCCTCTCAATCAGTTCTCTCTCAACTCCCCTCTCCTCCATCGCCTCCCACAACCTCTCCACCGAAGGAAACGCGCCAATATTCCTTTCCCCTCGATATCCTTCCGCAGCCTCTCCGCCAACACCATCGCGTATGCTTTATATGCCGTATTCATTAGCGTAATACCTCTATAATTTTTCTGCCTATCCCTATCTCCATTCTTATACAGTGGCACTATTAACCCCTTTTTCCACCCTCCTGGGAATCCCTCCCTCCTCTATACTTTCTTCACTACCTCCTTCAGTCTCCCTAACCTCTTGTGTACTAAACAGCCACGCTTCGTTCTCTACCCCGTCCAGTCCTGCTGCCTTTAACCTTCTTAACTTCCTTACCTGTTTCTCTATCTCCTCGCCATTCAACTCCTCCATCTCTGCCTCTCTCGTTCTTTTACTCCCATCATCTCTCTTCCTTGCATCTGAGCCCTGAAATGATTCTTTAAAAAACTCTATCGACTCCTCACTCCCTATCTTCTCGCTTATCCCCACTTTACGCTTCCTAACCCTGTTTATCTTTCACACGTCCCCCTCTGTCTTAAAACTTCCCAACTCCTCTTCCAGATCTTTCTCCTTTTCCTGTTCTTTCTTCTTACACATCAATCTAAATTCCTTCCTCATTTCTACGTACTCCTCCCTTTTCGCAGTTCCATCTTTCCACTTTTTATACTTCCTCTTCACTTTCCATTTCACCTTTTTACATTCCTTTTCCCACCACGGCTTCACCATTCCTTTTTTCTTCCTTCTGAATACCTTCTTTTGCATACACCCTTTCGTTTGAGCTTTGAGCGTACCTTCCCTAACTGCTCCTGATACTTCTCTATCGCCTCCCTCGTACAACTCAACCTCTCCTCCGTCGACTCTTCTTCCCCCGATTGGCTTCCGCAGCTCTCCCCCTTGTCCACAACCCTAATGGCTGATAGTCTGATTCTACCTTCCCTCTCACTGCGAATCTCTCTGTCTCCTGCCACCCTTGCATATTCATGAGTACATAGTCCATCACCGGTACCCCTACCTTACTTAGATATGTGTATTCTCCTTCTTCGTACCCTGTTGCCATACCATTCGCCACCGCCCAGCCTCTATCCTCGATCCAGTCCCTTAAAATCTCCCCCTCCTTATGTATTATCCCATCCTTCGAGTTCCTTTCGAAGCTCTCTCCTTCCCCGTAAAGGCCCCCTCTCTCCTCCCCATCATCGCATTAAAGCCCCCCCCCCCTCAGTACCCCCATACCTTCCTCCCTTTCGCCTAGAAATTCTTCCACCCTTTCTTTAATTCTTTCCATCCCATTCATATTGTACACTGTCCCAAACTTACACGTTACCCCTCTTATCTTTACTGCCCTCATTTGCACGCCCTCCCCCTCTCCCCCTCCATGAACTTCTTCCTCTAATCCATCCCTAACCCCCGTTATAATTCCCCAACTAGCCCTTCCTTTCTTCTCCACTCTGACCACCTCCTGTAGTCTCCACCTATACCCCCTTGGCAGCTTTGGCTCAATTCTATCCCATTCCTTTCTCTCTCCCCACGTCTCTACCATTCCCACTACATCAAATTCCTGGATATACCTCCAGAACTCCTCATCTTGTTTATTTACCCCTGCTACGTTTCAGTACAGCACCTTCACTACTTATCCTCCCTGTTTTACCCCCATCCCCCTACTTCGTACGAAACAAATTCCCCTACACTTCCTTCAGCACCTCTTTCTCCTCGTCCCACACCCACATTTTCTCGTCCACTTTTATTTTCCGATTCCCTACCTTTGCCGCTCTCCTTTCACTCCTCACCCACCTAGCCCTGTCGTTCAGCATTCTCCGCACCTCCCTTTCCTTCCGCGTCAAATCTTGATCGATGAAAACCCCCTTATCCTTTATCCTGTTTTTATTTCGCATTACCTTTCTCCCCTCCAGTCTAACTTTCCCTAAATTGCCTTCAACCCATCCTATGCTCTGTAGCAGTGCTTCCACGCCCTCTCTTTCTTCCCCACTCAATCCTCTTATCACAATATTATTTCTCCTGTCTGCCTTCTCTTTGCTCTCCATTCTCAACTCCATTTTCATTCCATTTCCGACCATCCTCTACCTTCTCGAGCCTCTTTCCCGTTCTTTCCTTCCACACTCTAATCTCCTCTGCCATCTGCTTTATTTTTGCATTTTTTTCTTCCTTGCCGACACCACCTCCCTCTCTAATCCTTCTACTTTCGCCCTCAGCTCTTCCACCTCCTTTTCTCATCTCTCATCCCTGATTCTCAAGTCCTCCCTCATGCCTTCCATCTGGTCCTTAGTACCCCTTACGTCCTCCCTCAGTCCCCTGATCTCGCCTAACAACATCCCGAGAGCCCAGTGTTGCCAGATCCCTGCTTAAGCGAGCCGCAGGTTGGGTGCGCCCGAGTCGCACGAAAATCGCGCACGCTCGAATAGCCCAAAATCGCGCACTTTCGGCTTGAAGTAGCCCAAAGTAGCGACTTTCAAAATTTCGTTCCGAGGAAAGGGGGACGGTGTGGTTTGAGAACTAGCTACGTGGTGACGCTGTCTTCTTCGCTCGGTACCTCCAGTGGGACGCCGATACCGTGTCGAAAATCGAACGGACCTCTTTTTCTAACGTGTGGAGATAGAAAGAGAGGTTCGTTCGATTTTCGACTTCGAAAGAGCATCGGATTCCCACGGCTCATGGATGGAAAGCATGCTCAACATTGTAATGGCCGACGTTGCGATTGCGATTGCTGTTGACGTCAACGTCTCGACCAGTCAGTCCACAGGAGCCGACTTTGGCGGCTGCGATCGCAAAATAGCCCAAAATAGCCCAATTCGCAGGTATCTCGCACTTAAGTAGCCCAAATTGCGACTTGTCGCAAATCACCAATTTCAGTCGCGCACAGAGCCTCTGAGGTAGCCCAATTTGCGATTAATCGCGCGATCTGGTAACACTGCGAGAGCCTCCTTCTCCAACTTCCCCTCCATTTGGGGGGGGGGAGGGTGATCTACGTGTTCTCGCACTTTTTTTAAACGGACTCTCTACCGCACTTTTCTCCGGACTCTCTTAGCTGCCTCTCTTTCTCTTGAAGAGATCCTCCCTCTCACTTGCGCTAGATGAACTCTCCTTCACCTTCTCGCTTCCTTCGTTCCCGCCGCGCCGTACCGCTTTTTCTCTTCCCCCGACGTGCCGCTCGACACCGCGACACGCACTGTTGGCCGTCGTGGTGTGTGGAAGATTTACTCCCCGTCAATTTCACTACTAGCACTGCCAGCACTCTCGCTGACCACCTTCCGCTCCCCCGTCGGTAACTAGAACCTCTCCATGCAGTACCTTCCTCAACAGACAGAATTCTCTGAAGACTTTTGCTACGTACTGCCCCAAATTTTCCCTTTATCTCACTTTTCAACCCCTCACAGCCCCTGCAGACACCCCTTTCTGTCCCTTAACATCCCCTAACACTACGAGAACCACCCTTGCCCCCCGAAGTCCACAAACTCCTCCGATCCCTTGCCAACCTAACCTCACTTTTCCTATTCAACTAAATCCCATCTCGCAACTACGCTAAAAATTAATTTTTATCTCCCAAATTCACCCCACACAACCCTACTCACCTCCTCGGCTTCCACCCTCACACTTCACTCACAAATTTTGCATCATCAGCCATCGTCTAAGTTAGGTGCCTGATGAGATGAGGATGTTATGAATTAATTTAATACGATGTTTGAAACCTCTTGCGAAAATGTTGTACTTATAGGCACTCCATATGTTTTTAGTCACCTCCCAGTGGGCACACAAGTCCTAAAGTTGCCCTAGAAACGTCTTTTGACATACAGGTACATTCTAAGGACGTCTTTGGAATGTCTCGGTGCCCACTAGGCTACTTCCTGATGGTCTAGAACGTTTCTGACGATGCGACAGGTGATTAATAAAACCACTTTTAGTTTCCAACTTTGCGCTTTCGTATGGAGACGTATTAACTTCTGTTTCATTGTGGTATTCCAGTTGATTCTTCCCCACTGTATTTCTGGTGATGTTACTGGCTGCAAATTGCTCATGCTAGCCAAAGCATCCTCTGCAGGCTGAGTTGATGTTCTACACAGATGTTGTTGCTGGTCAGTATTTTGATTTGTGAGATCTACTTGACAATCTCGTAGCTCACCATATCACCTTCCCGCATGTTGTGGCCCCCACCTCGGGAAGCGACCATGGTTACAAAATATTTAAAAGACTCAATTTTTGTGTATGGGTTTTGGTTTTCCTCTTAGTTCCGTTCCTCTTCTTTTTCCGTCTGTCTGGCATAGGAAACCCTTTCTGTAGCAATGCTACCGCCAACATAGCCATTAGCCATTTTCAGTGTAACATTTTCGTGATTGTAATCAGCTGTGATTCGCAGGTGCGAATCTTTATATGCCTACATCACTCTATCATAAATTCTATTAAAGCAATATTCCCGCCGCGCGGTCACAGTCTCATTGCGCGCCACGCGCCAAGTTTGAGCGCATCTAAATAAAACGATGTAGACAAAATGGAACGGAATATAAAAAGGAGGTATGTTTTTCGATATACACTGGAACCTGGATTTGTGCACGGTTTCGAGCATAGCCCGCAGTGGCCTTCGAAACAAATCCATGTACTCCGAACGTAAACAATTAGGGCTGCATGAATAATTTCTTTTGGATTTGGACTCATGACGCAACCTAATGCAACTAACGCGCTGAGAGTGCGGCTCTCATGCTGTTTGTCACGCTTGATTGAGTAACGCCTCGTCTTCAGTCCCACGTTCCCCGCATCACAAAATGCGGAGCACATCAATTCTGCCGTCCTGATGAAGAAACTATACAACTGCATTTGAGAAGAACCGAGATATTCAATAATACGCGTTTGCATCTGTACCTCTTAACGTATGAGACTTTTTGAAAAAAAATTACTGTTCTTGGGTAAATCGGGCATGCTCTATTCATTAAAACCAAAAAAAAAATGGCGAATTCCAATTATTTATATGCAAAACTGTAGATATGCTAGATATTAATGCACAAAGTCGCCGAGAATCCTTACTAATAAAGCAGTTGTGCTGCCGAAAACAGGAAACTAATGACTAATGCCTTCAAGAACCCCCGAGTTTCCTGCTGGAGAAACTGAACAACTACAAATTTTTCAAAAATTGATGAAGGAGTAAAATTATAATGATATATAATAATATTAATTATATGTCTATAATGATTTCAGATAATTAATAATTATTATATATTATTAATTAACTAGAATCATTTTTGCTTCACAAATAAAAAATGCAGATGTGCTATTGAAAAGAAGGATCGGTGCCTCAAAGTTACCCTTGAATCCGGGTGAAGAAACTTGACATGTACTTGTGCTATTCGATTTCAGGAAATCGGACTGAAGAAAGACCGACGATCCTCATGCGCAAAAACACATCTGCGCAGATGTGTTTCTTTTATCAGGATCTGAGGGGTCAGCACCACGCAGCACTATCCCAAATCCTGAAATTCGTGTAGATATGCTTAATTATTAAAGTCTTGGCAGAGATAATAACGTTTGATCAATAAAACTCTGTTTTGCTGGAATCTTTGTAAATGTGGGCATATGTTATTTTACTTTGTTATAACATGGTTTGTTCAATGATGCATATTATACTGCGACACATAGAACAGAAAATCCTTGTGGAAAAACTGTCATAATGTGAACGTAGTTTTAAATAAAAATATTTGTGTTGATCCAATGTTATTTATTCATTGATTCGTTTTAATTTTGCCTCCTGATTCGTTGAAAACAATAAATAATACAGCATACAAATATTTTAAAATAATTTATCACAATAAAAAAAAAAGTAAAAATGAAATAAAGAGTAAAAGAGGAAAGTATAAAATAATATATGAAAAGCATGGTTTAATATCATTTTTATCTGAATTGTTTTATTATATCTCCACTTGTTCCTGAATATTTTCAGTAAACTTTACTTCAATCGTCTTGCTTTTCATTTCACAGTAATTTTTTTTTTGACGGAGGATAAGAATTGCTCTTTTTTTATAATACTTTAAGACCATGTAACACAGGGATCGGGACCAGAATTTTTGTTATACAGCTCACGTCCATTTGAAATGAGGTATAGAGTTGAAAATTTAGGAAACTGAATAAAGGGTATAACTGAAGAACGTTTGAATGGTCCTAAATTTCTAGCATGATAAAAAATTTATTTCAGCAATAACATTTTTTTGTGATACTCAAAATTTAGGACAGTTCAAACATTTCTTAGTGCCCTCTATTTAATTTGTCAAATTTTTAACTCGATATCTCATTTCGTGTCGATGTGAGGTATTCTAAAAAAATGTCGGAAAGGTAGAAATCCGGTGAATTTGACATGGCCTTAAAAACTTTTTTATTAATGAAACTTCTTATTACATGAATTTTGTTAACTATTTTTTTTAGTTTCATTGCATAATTTCAAGTTATTTTTAATAACTATCAAAAATTTACCCGGCGTTCCCCAGGCAGCAGCAAATCACAGCATATCGATTGCTATAATGGTGTTGAAAAACACTGACTATTGTTTATCTAAACACACTACATAATAAATGAACCAAAATATGCAATTTGCAGAGTTTTATTTATTCGAAAAAAATGTTATTTCTCCCAAACTTTCAAAATATAAACAAAAAATCAGCCATACTTTCCTCATTTTCATTATTTTTCCTATTTTTGAACCACTAATATATAAAAAAGAAAAATTTAACGCAGAAAATTTTACTTTTTATCTCAATTCTATATGCTTTAATTTGAATCATCCCAGGAGAAAATCATACAAAATGAAAAGCTTCCAGCATAGGGGTCTAAATTAACAAATTTTCCTCATTTTTCTTATTTTTTAATCACCTTTTTAATCAACTCGAGCCATGTTCTGAGAAAATCGGACTAAAAGAAAAGCTTCCAGCATGTGGGTCTACATAATAAAATTATCCTCATTTTCTTTTTTTTTCTTTCTTTTTTTACCCACTAATATTAAAAAGAAATTTATAAAACAGCAAATTTTATTTTTATGATCTTAGTTCTACATGCCAATAGCTTCAATTTGAGCCATCCCCAAATAAAATCGGACTAACAGAAAAGCTTCCAGCATATGGGTCTAAATAACCAAAATTTGCCTCATTTTATTTATGTTTATATTTTTTAACAACTAATATCAAACAAGAAAACTATAACATAGCAAATTTTATTTTTTTCTTATCTTAATTCTACATGCCAATAGCTTCAATTTGAGCCATCTCCGAAGAAAATCGGACTAAATGAAAAACTTACAGAAAATTGGTCTACATAAACAAATCCTCATTTTCTTATTTTTATTTTTTTTATCAATAATAAAAAAAATGAACCTATAATATAGCAAATTTTATTTTGTATCATGTCAATTATATAGGCCAATAACCATAATTCGAGCCATCCACGAAGAAAATCGGATTAAAAGAAAAGCCTCTACCACTAATATCAAAAAAAGAAAACTATAATATACCAAATTTTAGTTTGTATCATCTCGATTCCACACGCCAATAGTTTCAATTTGAGCCATCCCCGAAGAAAATCGGACTAAAAGAAAAGCTTTCAGCATATGGGTCTACACTCTAAATAACTAAATTATTCTTATTTTCTGTTTTTTTCCTTTTCTTTGCTATTGATATCAAAAAAAGAAACCTATGACACAGCAAGTTTTATTTTTTATTACCTCTTTCTACATGTTAATAACTTTAATTTGAGCCATCCTCGAAGAAAATCGCATTAGAAGAAAAGCTTCGAACATAGGAATCATCTCAGCCCTTAATTTCTTCTCGAATTTCTCAATCCCTGGCACAAGATTATGAGGGTTTCCTACGAAAACCTAAGAAATTAGAAAAATTCGCAAGCACCTTTAAATTATTGCAAAAAAATTCGCAGGACCAGTTTATATCACCCTTCAAAATTTGGTTCCACAAAATTTGGATTCAAAATTCAAAATTTGGTTCCGACAAGGGTATGGACGCCTATTCGGAACACACATACATACAAACATGCATACTTTCACTTTCATAAATTTATATAATTAATACAAAGAAATAACCAGTTGAAAGATATTATATGTCAAGGTTTCAAAATTAAATCAATTGAAACTCGTTCGAAATTGTAATGGAATATTATTGTACATTCTTTTTTCAATTAATGGCGTACTGAAATTTGAACAATAATATCAGGAAGGTTCAATACTCAACCACAGTACTTTTAACGAAACAATTCCAAAGGGTGTCCATATAAAATACCCATGAAATTTAAAAATTGAAAAAAATCATACAAGTCACCTTCATAAAACTCCAGGCTATTTAACAGCCCTCAAAAACCCCCTTAAACACTTTTAACCGAAACAATTGCAAAGAAAAAAATGTTGTTGCTTATGCCCTTTTGTACGAGGGACGGACGGACGGCCCGAACGAAACTATAAGGGTTTCAGCCCGGGGCTACGAAACCCTAAAAAATGATTTTTCTGTACAAAAAAACATTCACTGGTCGAAATTGAAGAATTTTTAATATTGTAAACCTTCAAGGTTGATTTATTCTTGAAACGTTGAAAATTATATAATTTCGAATTGGAAGATTAAAAAATAATGAATCCAAGGCTAATGGAACCATTAAGAATTAAATAATTCCAAACTTCGTTTAAAATTGAAGCATCCTAAAATTAGGTTCGTGAAACTAAATCGTTAAAAATTAATCATTTTCAAATTATACATCACGCTTTTCAAAATCTAGAGTACAAAAGTAATAACTTGAAAATCAATTATAAAGCATTTCAATGCAGTGCAAACGTCATGTTTCATACTAAAAGTCAAACATGATGTCAAAACTGACGTATGCTATAATAAACTGTTAAATTGACAGTTCGAAAATGTGAATGAATGAATTGGAAGATTATTATAAATTATATTTTGCAAGAATTTAAATATTAACAATTTTTAGTAATTTTTCTCCTTCTCCCGTAGGGCCTCGAGTTTCCTATTTAATTCCATGGGTGTATCCGAGAGAAAGACCAAGTCGTCCACCTATTGGTGGACTTAAACCAAATTGGAATATATGAAATCAATTTTATTCAATATTTTTCTTGTTTCTAATGATGAATCTTAACCTTGGATATATTTACTTTTCAAATAACTCTGATATTTAAAGAAATTCTGAATGAGCTGATAACAAGACCACAGTTTTTAATTAAAGCAAGTAAAAAACGTTTTCTCAAATCAATGCTACTTCTTATCTAGATTCTTATCATGAGCGCTTATAATGAGAATCAAGATAAAAATGTAAAATCATTTTCAATTGAATATTTTCGTACACGGAGAGAAAAATCAGCGTTTGAAACGACGCTTATTCGTCGTTTGAAACTACGAGTCTTGATCGTCGATCAAAACGACGAGAACTGAAGATTGAAACGACGAAATCGTCGTTTGAAACCACGACTCTCGTCGTTTGAAACGACGTGGATCGTGGCTTGAAACGATGATCGCGCTGCAACCAAAAATAAGCCCCCCCCCCCCCATATCAGCACGCTTGACACATTTATGCTCGTACGCGCTTCTAAACTGGAGGCGTGGCCTAATTCAGGAATGCAAGAGTTTCGTAGTTTCAAACGACGAACCATGTCGTTTCAAACGACGAAGCGATTCGTAGGATGAAACGACGATATTCGTCGTCTCAGACGACGATGAGTCGTCGTTTTGGACTACGATGCCCTTTCGTCGTTTCAAACGCTGATTTTCCTCTCCGTGTAACAATAAATCTTTTTAAACTTTTCGCCAGGTACTTGCTTATATATGTAAGTGGCCTCTATGTAAACGAATTATTTTCCAAAAAAATACCATGTCGCAATCCTCCAGAAATTCTATAAGAATCTCTTCCCTGTCTTGAGAAAATGCGGATAGTTTTTGCAGCGAGGTTGAAAAAAGAGCAAAAATAGAGAAGATTGTGACACAATATAAAAGTGAGTATTCGAGTTTTTTGGTGCAGAAAAAGTGTTCTAGTTGCGTAATTATAATAAATCCAAAAGGATTTTATAAGGATTATCTTTATAATTCATCTGATCCCAGGTTAGAACTCACGGGTTCGGAGGGTGAGGGGATCCATAATTGCAGTATAAATATGTGTCTCACTTTTAGCTAGGACAGTCCTTAATTCGAGATCATATCAAACGTATACTAACTTTTCAGTATGAATATTGTTTAAATTCCAGATCATTACTACCTGAATTTCAGTCTTTTCGTTTGCGTATTAAAAATTATTTTTGAAATGGACGACTGACAAGATTTTCTCAGACGCACCTGTAGAAGAAACACAATACATGGATTAACAGCTTTTTAGAATATCCGCTATTTTTTCCTAACCATTTGTGTATAGAACTCGTCTTTTTTGTTTTATGCATCGAAAATACTAGGAATAAGTCAGAAATTAGAATTTTAAGCCAAACGACCAAAGATACGTAAAAAAAGTTGAAACGAAAAATTGTAACTTTTCAAAAGACCTAACATTTTTTTCTCATCTACTTTTCTATAGGAATTGTCATTTTGAGTTTATTTATCAAAAATACTATGAAATTCATCGAAAACTCAACTTTTCATCCAAACGATGCGAAAAACGGGACAGGGCTGGTTGATAAGAAAAGAAGAGGGGAAAGGGTGGAAGAATATAGCGGTATCATACGCATGTCGGTGGGATAAAAAATTTACGCGGAAGTGCTTAAATGGAGGTTGACAAGACAGATGGAAGACAAGGGAAATATACCACACGACCGAAAGGGTTTTAGGAAAGGGTTGGGGACCACAGACAACATCTACTTGCTCAACTATTTAGTCAATAGGAACGTAGGGCGGAAGAAAGGGAAATTAGTTGCACTCTTTGTAGATTTTAGGGCAGCATTTGACTCAGTCGACAGGAGGGTGTTATGGACAGCCACGAAAGAGACAGGAGTAGACGATGCTTCAATAGAGAGAAAAAAAGAATTATTTGTGGAAACTAAGGTAAGGGTGAAGATAGGAGAAAAGAAAGAAGAGGAATTCTGGACAGAAAGGGGGCTCAGACAAGGGTGCCCGTTGAACTCACTTCAATTTAATGTTCTTCTGGCAGACTTAGAGGAGAAGATAGGGAGGAAAGGGAAAGGGTGGACAAAAGGAACAGGCAATTTATATTCACTATCATATAGAAATGATGTAGCGATAGTAGCTGATGATGAAAGAGGGATGAATCTGTTGGTAAGAAAGAGGTAAGAATGCGCGGGTAAATTAATGGGACAAGTATGGGGTATAGGTAAAAGAAGGTTAAAGGACGAATAGATGATGAGAGTGTGGATGTTCGATGTGTTAGTATGGTCAGTATTAAGTTATGGAGTGGAAATTTCCGGATGGAAACAGCACAAGAGAGTGAAAAGTCTGCATGAGAGATTTTTGAGATGGGTCATGGGAGTGACTTGGAGCTGTCCAGGTTATATGCTGAGGGAAGAATAAGACGAGATAAAATTATTGTCAGGCAACTGAAAAGAGCCTGGAATATTGAAGAGAAACTAAGAAGGGGAGAGGTAAGCAGAATTGTACAAGCGTGTGCCCGGGAGGTTATGGATAAAGAGAGGAGGGGTAACATGGGACGTTCGAAATAGCAGGAGAGATATGAAATGAGGTTTGAATGTGGTATGCAAGTGAGAGGTAGAGAGTGACAGAAAATAGAAGAAGAGATGACGGCAAGGAGAGGAAAGATGAAAAAAATTGCAAATTCAAGGTACAAAAGCTGGTATTGAATGGTTAAGATGTAGAAGGAACCAGAGTACCTGAAAAAGATTAAAAAGGAGAGCAAATGGAATAGAGTCGTGAGATTCACAATGGGAGAGGGTGTAAGAGCATGCAGGTATTGGGTGAATGAAGAAGAGAATCTGTGTAGAGTGTTTAGGTATGAGCAGGAAACATGGTTGCTTGTGTTAGATAGGTGTACAGGTGATGAAGGGGGAGGGGAGAGCATGGAATAGAGTGAAGTAGATTTTGAATGGAAATTGTCTGGCGGGGGGGGGGGGCGGAGAAGAAACTGGAAGATCTGAGAGAGAGAGTATAAACAAAATAAAGAAGAAATAACTATTTATTTTTGAAGTTTATTTCTTTATCTGTTTTAATTTATGTAAATATAATGCTCCTGGGTTCCTTTAGAAAATTTAAACAAAAATTGGCAGATTGCATATGTCGAAAAAGTATATAGAAAATTTCTGAAAAATTTTGTTCACTTTACAGGATCTTACAACATTTTTGGAAAAATTCGAGTCTGTTCAAAAGATTTTATATCTTTGAAACTCACTCAAATTATTCCCAAAATTGCCTTTAAATCTTATAGATTCTTTTTTAACAATTTCAGAAATATTTTTAATATTTTCCAAGGATCTGAACGAAGCTTTCATTTTATTTCGTTACTGATAGAAAAAAATTATTTTTCTCTTAACTTAGGTTTGCTATCTCTATATTTGGAGAAAATTACATAATATCTGAAATTAAATTATGATTGGATCGAAATTATTTTGTTCAAATGGCAGTAACGAAATGGAACGAAAGTTTCGTTCGGATTTCTGATATTTTCTAGAATTTCTGGAGAACTGCAATATGGTATTTTTTGGAAAATAATTCGCTTATATGAAGGCCACTTAAATATAATATTATATAGCAAGTACCTGAAGAAAAATTTAAACAGACTTATTGTTACGAAAATATTCTATCGAAAATGATTTTACATTCTTATCTTGATTCTTATTATAAGTGCTTATGATAAGAATTTAGATGAGAAGTAGCATTGATTTGAGAAAACGTTTTATATTTGCTTTAAGTTTATCATTTTGGTCTCGTTATCAGCTCATGAAGAATTGTTTTAAATACGAATATTGAATGAATTTTTTTTATAAATATTCATTATGAACAGAAACCTTAATAATACACCTTTCTGTTTCCACCTCATAGATCAAATCTCTCCTTTTCTCTCAAAATGTTATTTATTCTTCGCAGATTCATGGTATCTATACCCAAAAACTCTGAAGTTTCTGAACATTTTTTTTTATTTGTCGCACTAGTTTTCTCTTTTTTAGACTTATTCCATTGCTTCTTTTTTTTTAAATTCTTTTTATCATATTTTTAGATTTAAGGGCTAAAATATTTTATCAAAATTTGAACGAAAAAATTCATTTTCCTATGCAAAAAATTGGGTGGAAAATACTGCGTGAATAGGACTTTAAGTGGCTGTTTTCAATTTGTACTATTTTGTTTAATATTGGAAAATAAATCTGTTCTCAATATTTTTCTACTAGACTATAATTTTTAAACGTTCCAAAAAAACAAAGAAATGAGAAAAATGAAATTATGGACAAAAACTTAGAATATCTTAGTTTACGAAATGTGTAAATAAAATTATTAAGCTTTTGAAGGATTTTGAAGGTTATAAGATAATTAAATTTTTCTTACGATTCCAGGAGAAATTTATATTACTTCGTTTTTCAAAAATTATTTTAAGGAAATATTTAAAAATATTTCAAATGATTTTCCAAAAATTCGGAGAATAATATAGAAGATTTCGAAGCAACATTTTTCAATTTTTAGACAAAATTCAAATAAGTTTAAAAGATATTTAGAAGTTATGAAAGAATACAAAAATAATTTTATTCAAAACTAACTGTAGATTTTTGAAGATTTTGAACAAAAAATTTAGAAACTTTTCAAGAATACTGAAAGGTTTCAAGACAATGAAAAATGTTCTTAGATTGTTCGGACAATTTTTGATGATTTTCTATTTTACTTCATTTATTTTAAGAGAATATCTAAAAAGATTTCAAAATATTCTAAAATATTTTGAAAATAATCAAAAAAGAATCTGGAAGATTTGAAGGCAATTTTTAAAATTTTTTAGAATTGTTTCCACATTTTAGGACAAATTCAAATCATTTTACAATATATTAAGAAGTTTTCAAAAAATTTTAAAAATAATTAAAAACTTCAAAAAGCTCAAAACAAAATAAAAATTTTTTGTAGATTTTATAATAAATTTTGAAGTTTCATAAAGATTTTAGAAGGTTGCAAGATAATAATAAAAATTTCTTAAGATTTGTCTTTTTTGGCAGGAAATTAATTTTCTTGGTTGAAAATTCATCTTTTAAGTTGAGGTTTTTTATTCAAAATTAAAATCTTTTTGGTATTGAAATATCAACTATTACATTTTTTGTTTAGAAATCATTTTTTTTAGTAGAAAATACAACTACTTGGTTAAAAGTTGAACTACTTTGTTAAAAATTCTTTTTTTTTTTTTCAGTAGAAAATTAATCTTCTTGATAGAAAATTCATGTATTTGGTTGAAAATTCAATTCTTCGGTTAAAAATTAATTTTTTTTTTGAAAATTTATATTTTCGGGTTAAAAGATTGTTTTTTTTTTGTTGTTGAAAATTTGTCGCTCTTGGAAAATTTTTAATTTTTTGTTTGGGTTGAAAATACAACTGGTTAAAAATGAACATTTTTGGTTGAGAATTCGAATATTTCTTTAAAAATTTGTCTTTTTTGGACAAATTCGACTATTTTTTATTTAAAATAAAAATCTTTTTGGATTTAAATATCAAATATTACATTTTTATATGTTGATACTATACTTTATTATGACATTGTTTATTTAATGACACATATTAAATACTACGCCATAGTACAGAAAATCCTTGATCAGAATTCGAAGGCAGTTTTAAATGAAAATATGTTTGGTCATCAGACGTTATCTCTACCGAGACGTTAATTTTTAATTCGCTTGCATTTTTTTCTGATTCGCTGAAAATAATAAATAATACAGCATACAAATATTTTTAAATAATTAATGTAATTAATGTAAATAAAAATGAATATTATAAATATAAAAAACATTGATTGTATGTAATTAATACCATTTTGTAATCAACTAACATTATCAACCTATGTAGTTCATCATCAGTCCAGTTTTTTGGTTTGAGTGAAAAATTATTTTTAACACATAATAGAAATTTGGGTGTAGTTCCGAATAGTGGTTACCTCCGATTCATTTGGCACTAAGTATACTTACGTATTTTGATGCGCTGATTACGAATATCATAGTGAAAACTGGCGCAAATTTGAATTTAATGACGAAAACCATGAAAACCCCATAAAATCATGGGTTTTCCATTTATTTTCGTAAATAATGGCAATTTCGAAAAATATTTTAAATAAAAGTTGTAGAGCAATAAGTTTTCTATTGGTGAAACCGGCAGGAGATTGAAAGATAGAATTTAGCTGAACACAAAAGAGATTGTGTAGTGGGTAATCAAAGTACATGTTTGTCACAACATGCCTGGAATTTTGATCATCTTTTTAATTTCGAATTTAAACACATTAAAAGTTTGGCAAGGGAAAAAAACCTATTTAAAAAACCCGTCATATTTTCAAATATTCGACTTTTGGCGCGTTATTGCCTCATTTGGGTTTGTTTTGATGTGACCATCGTTATAATTGAAAAGTGAATTTGTAGGTTTGCTTATTGTAACCACCAGACTGTTGGTTCAGTGTATGTTCATGTCATCGTCCTAAACTGTTGCCTTCGACTTATTTATTAAAAATTTAGTACACATGTGTTGATCTTTAATATCTCGCTAGAGATTTAAAGAAATTTTGATTTTTTAACCGGATTGTCTTTACTGTAAATTGTATTTTAATTGACGCTACATCACTTTTATTATTAATGTTTTTCCGACAATTTTCTCGACTTCAGGTAATGTTTTTAGTTTTTTCCAAACCATATATATTTATTCATTTTGTTGTTTTCACTTTCTTTATATAACTTTTGTCATTTTATTAAATTTTATAAAATTATTTTGTTTAGATCTTGAGAATGGCTCAAAGCCGAGCCGAAACGTAGATCCTATTAAAAAATTGTTGGCAACATAAGTTAAATGTGTTGTTTTTTTATAAGACTGTGAAGACCAAAAATTTTTGAGTTATTTGGATTTTATATACTGACAAATTACGAAAATGCGTTCAGTTACGCTCGTCCCCTTTTCCAGGTATAAGTGTGTGGGGGGGGGGGGGCAACAAATATACTGACTAGTTACGAAAATGCGTTCAGTTACGCTCGTCCCCTTTTCCAGGTTAAAGTTGGGGGGAGGTGGTTACGCATTTACTGACTAGTTACGAAAAGGGACGAGAAAGGAAGGGAAAGAAGGGACAAGCATGACCGAACGCATATCTGTAACTGTTTTCTTGTTTTTATTGTTTTTCAAACGCAATCCTCTTTTTCTAGGAAAATAATGGTTTTAGGCAAAAAGTGTATGATACAAAAAAGATGTATTTTTATAATATCTAGAACTTTTGTTCGAAACATTTTTCAAAATTCTTCGTATTTACTGAGATAAACGGAAAAATCATGATTTTTATGGAATTTTAAATGGTTTTTACCAGGAAAACGTCCTTGCCGCTAATTTTTACTATGATTTTCGTAATCAGCGCATCAAAATACATAAGTATACGTGGTTTCAACCAAATCGGAGGTAACCACTGTTCGGAACTTTATCCACAAATTGTTAAGAACTATTCAATTGTAGGGTTATCTGCTTATTTCTTATTAATGTTTTATACATTTATTTTTTGTATGGTTCTGGAGAAAATTCAAACAAATTTTTGAAAATTTCGAACGGAAAAAAATCTTTGAATTAGCTATGTGATGTCATGAGTTTCAGATGTCAAACAAAATCGAAGCTTCAAGTACAAGTTTTTGATTAGTAAGAAATACGGAAAAATTAAATAAGTTTTATTCCAAGTTTAAAAAAAATGTTTAAAGTGAAAGAACTAGTTCTGCTATTGACTCCACTTATTTTCATTTCAAATAGGCCCTCATAATCTGTTTAATTGTAAGGTAAACTATTAAACCAATTATAAATTTCAAACCATTGTGAAAAATAATCCTATTTGTTTAGCGCCATATTCAGAGTTCCAACCTTCTTAATTCAGCAATATATCTTTAATCTTTGTTTTGGCGGTTTATTTTTTACTCAGGCGATAGCGATTCAGGCTTCCGAGCGAGAGGCCTGGGGTTCGATCCCTATGCCGGCACCAATGAAAATTTTTTGATGTACTTCTGCTGGGGCTTTGGTGGTTCGGAACGCACCTTAAATTGTAGGTCTTCTCAAAAGAGGCCAGTTAACTCCCAAGGAAGAGGCTCTATGTCGAGGGAAAATTGCTTGGAAGTCCCCAGCCGATTTCGAGTTATGAACACACACACACACACATATATACACATACGCTTTCATTACACACAAAGTCATTACGCTGAATTTGTGCATCTAACTGACCTCAGAAGTACCGCACCGCTCCCTCCACCCAAACCTGGCTGTCTGCCTCTACGGCCTAGCTAGGGAGGCTGCCGGATGGCAGAGTGGGTGAGGCTCACTTTTCTGTGCAAAGAGGTCCGTGTCATTCACTGTGGCATGGGGTACGCCTGGCACCCGAGAGATATATTTCCAGAAAGTTCGAAAAGAACGAAATGCATCGAAATCTAAGTCGGTGAAGGTGCCCAGATTCGGGGTACTGCCTTGAGAATAAACATGGGTGTAGCAGAATGAGCTTTATAGCGTGAGTGCCCCCGGCTCCTCCACCAACACTAAAACTAACTAATAATACTATTACTGTTAAAAATAATATTGAATTTTATACACCCATGTGTATTAAAATTAATGTATCAAGCATATGAAATCGATATTAGGAGCGTGTATATTGAATTTCATATACATTCATGTTAATCACTTGCAAGAAAAATCAGATAATTCCATTTTACACAAATTCAAAATAAGTTTAGCAGTAATTTTCGATTCTAAATAATAAAACATGATACCTTCTTCTGTTAACAAAAAATAATAACAGACTTCACCTACAATCAATTGTATTCGCATTAAATTGTTACCATTTAGTGCGAATTTAGGAAAATTTTCCACCCGTACATTGCACTTTCATTATAAATAACAATTCAGTCGACGAATTCTAGATTATTAATTTGATTGCGAATATTTGACAAGATTTAAAGAAATAAAAGCACTTTCAGTTTTCACGCACACTGCTATACCGACCTGTATATTAAATTTAATAGACATGTATATTTAATTCACTACCCCAATGTATATTACATTTCAGTAGTGGTAGTGCACATTTGCTTACCACACATGTATATTAAACCTCATACAAATTCTTCTAACAGTACTTCAATAAATTCTGCTGTAAATCCCTGCTTTAAAGATTTGACAAATATCGTTGGTTCGTTTTTAACAATACTTGTAGCTAGATAAAGGATAAAGGTTACAAATCAAAATTTCGAAAGAAGGTAATTTTCAACAACATAGTTGAATTTTTAACTAAAAAAGATTAATTCTCAACAAGAAATGTCAAACATAATTGATATTATAATAAAAAAAGACTTTAATTTTTAATTAAAAACAGTTGAATCAATCTAAAAAAGGCAAATTTTTAACAGAATAGTTGAATCCTTAACCAAAAAAGATTGATTTCCAACAACTTACATTTTTAACCAATAAAGAAGAAATGTTTTGAAAAAGAAACGAATTTTCTTCACACCAGTTTAATATTTTCACCCGAAAGTATGAATTTTCAACAACAAATTAATTTACAACGAAATAGTTACATTTTCAAACAGAGAGATGATTTTTCAACTAAAATGATCAATCTTCAATCAAAATAATGAATTTTTAACAAAGTAGTTCGAGTTTTAACCCAGTATGTAGTTGCATTTTTGAACAACAAAGATGAATTCTCAACTAAAAACGTAATAATTGATATTTCAATAAAAACAGATTTTAATTTAAAATTAAAAACAGTTGCATTCATTCAAAAATTAAACATTTTCAACAAAATCGTAGAATTCTCAACCAAAACATATTAATTTTCAACCAAAAAGATGGATTGTCGACCAAGAGAATTATTATGCGGCCAATAATGACGAGTTTTCAACAAAATAGTTACATTTTCAACCGAAGAGATGAATTTTGAACTAATATTATGAATTTTCAACCAAAACATATAAATTCTCAAGGACAAATGTAAAAGTTAATGTTTCAGCCAATAAAAGTTTTAATTTGACATTATAAATAGTTGAATTCATCCATAATAGACGAATTTTCAACCGAATAGTTGAATCTTCAACCAAAACAGATACATTTTCAGCTAAGTAGTTGCATTTTTAACAAAAACAGATGAATTTCTTCTAACAAAGATGCAATTTCAAACCAAAAAGACATTCTTTTCGGAACTTTTAGGAAATCATTTGAAATGTTTTGAAATCATTTTTAATTTTCTCTTGAAATCCATTTTTCCCAATGAAAAACCATTGAAAATGTTTCTAGGAATCTTAAGAAAATTTTACTATTCTCTTGAAACCTTTGAATTTTCTTAAAAAGCTTCTAAATTTTTTTTTTTGAAATTTTCAAAAATCTGCATTTAGTTTTAAAGGGCATATAAGGACACTAAGGGCAGGATAAGCATGTGAAAGTTGCCCTCATCCGAATCTGTTCAGGATTTTAACTGTGAGTTTGTACTGATGTATGATTAAGTTTCCCAGAGATCAGATCTGACAAAAATTTGGTTGAGTTATGGGGATGAGAAAAAAAATCGAAAAATATTTTTTTATCGAGAAGGGGTGGATCAATTTTGATGGGGAAAAAATATGTTATGGGTTTCTATGGGGGGATGTTTGAGAAAAATTATGGTACCGCGTGGAGTGCACCAGTTACGACTGTTGACTGACCAAAACACTTCAAAAGCTGCCCTAATATCATAACAGAGTTGTCCTAGGGTAAGTGTCCCAATTACTGCGGTGTCATGGTTCAAACTCACTTCAATTCAATTTTTCACCTATTTTATATTGAAATAATATGGTTCTTCTGTTTCAGTCTAAAGAATAATGTATTTTGTGCAAAAAAAATGGCAAGTACGAGAAACTAACATAACGTATTAAAATGGTAAAAAATTGAAAAAAGAACATATTGTACCTTTTACTGCAGTTGAAAAAATACCGTGTATGTAATACTGCGGACTAAGGTACCTATTACTACGGATTAAAATTTTATTTATTTACGAGCATATAAATCATAAATGAACAATTGTAGGTTAAATATAACCACATATAAATTAACCACAAAATAAATATAATTTCGAAAGTGAAATAAGCTAATTCAAGTATATGAAGTATATTTCATGAGAGTAGTAATATTTCAGGAGGCTATTTCTTTAAAACATGGTCGCCAAGCTAGATTCTAAACACATTTATCATTTTGATGATTAAATAATTTATTGCATCTTTTTCAACACATTTAATTTTATTATCACATTAAATATAATCTCTGTTATATCTATCCATTTAAACTAATTTAAATTAATTTGTGAAAGCTTTGGTAATACAAAATTTAAACTATTCATCACAAAATATCATTAACTAATTTTTCCTCTTTAACTTTCTTTGAAAGCAATAAATGATCTTCGTTTTCACATTTCAGTCTTAGCAATACAGCTTCCTTATTCTTTAGTTCCTTTAAATCATTTTCTATTTGCACAAACTCTCTTTTTTCGCAGTTCTTCTTCCTTTTTCTTTTTAAAGCCTCCATTTTCTTCAATCTTTACTGTTTTTTTTTTAATTTTTCCTTTTAACAATAAATTAAATCAAAATAATTAACTTATCATTTCAAAGCGTCTGACGTGTAATGAGCGCCCCCGTAATAAATGTGTACCTATTTCTGCGGGCTTGATTTTTTTATTAGTAAACCAATTTACGTTTTTTAAAATGTTTATTCTATTCAAACAAGTGTTCTGATTAAAAAAAAATCATTTTTTCACTGCGTGCAAGTTTATGCAATAAATCTAAAGCTGATTAAAGAACAGTACTCCGGTAACGGAAATAGAAGCGAAATATCGGATTTTTAACGTTTTACGAATGTTTTTTTAAAATATTTATTAAGAACGTATAATTAATTCAGCAATATTTTGGCATTTGCTTCACAGAAGAGTAAATTCTTATTAATTTACAGGAATTTTTTAGTGTTAAAAAAATTATTTGTACTCAGCTTATTCTAATTAGGCGAAAAAACGCAGTAATAGGTACACCCGCAGTAATTAGGATACTTACCCTAGTATCATTATGTTATTTTTTGTGGGTTTGAATAACCAGAAACTAACAAAATAATTATAAACGATTTTTGAAACTATTAAGAAGGTGAGATCTGACTTAAAAAGCGTAAATGAATGCAGCAAGCGGCGAGCTTCACTTATGATACACTGATGGACCTCCGCTTTTTAAATCAGATTCCACATTTTTAATAATTTCAAAGATCGTTCATAATTATTTTGTTAGTTTCTGGTTATTCAAACTCACAAAAAATCATTTAAGGCTCCGGAATTATCGTCGACCGAAAGTCGTGCGATTTTTCCTTTGCCCTTTTTTTTGTTTGTTATATATGGTGTTGTTCCACCTTAACGTTATCAAAAATACGTAAAGAAAATCATAAAACCCATTCTTTCCACTCACATAATGTAGGGATCATTAAGGAATAATTTGGGCCATTTTTTTTTAATTTTGATTATTATATTCCCAGAGCCCTAAATGAGCCCTATATTATTATATGAGGTGAATTTTCTGCAAAATTATTTGTAGTACATTTTACAGCAATGTTGAGCCAGCTTAACGTTAGGCTAGCGCAAACACCTGTTTTTTAAAATATTGGAGCCCTAAATTTGAGACTACGGTCCTAAATTAGTCCTTAATGAGCCTTAAATTATGCGAGTGGAAAGAATGGGTTTTATGATTTTGTTGACGTATTTTTTATAACGTTAAGGTGGTACAACACCATATATAACCAAAAAAAGGGTAAAATAAAAATCACACGACTTTCGGTCGACGATATTTCAGGAGCCTTAAATGAGCCTGAAATTATGCAAGGAAAATGAAAAAAAAAGAAAAAATTTTGGTTAATTTGTTTAAACAATTTTTTTAAATTTTAAATATGATATTCGGGGAGCACTAAATGAACCTTAACTTAGGATGAGAAAATAAATTTGTTTAATTCATTTTTAGTAGGATTGTTTGAATCAAAATTGTTTCAACTTTTTTTTTAAATTTTGATTATCATATTCCTAAAGCCTAAAATGAGCCCTAAATTATTATATCAGGTGAATTTTCTGTAAAATCATTTTTTGTACGTTTTACAGCAATGTTCGGCTAGCTTAACGTGAAGCTAGCCCAAATTAGCCCTAAATAAGCCCTAAATTATGAAATAGATTACATCCCTATACCTCAATAGTGTTGTGCCAGCTTAACATACATGTACAAACTCAGTGAACAGTCGTAACTGACAGTGTACGCATACACATACCCCATTTTACAGCGGGTGGTACACTTCACGCGGTACGCTAAATATTTTTAATTTTTCTCACCCTGTTCTACCACTTTAATTAATTTCAAACTTGTAAATATTATCGAAAACAACTGAAAGTATTTTTAGGCGAAAAATGGCGGTTGTATCTCGAAAGCTTCCCATAAAAAAACATTGTTCAACTTTGAAAATTTTTTTGACCCTTTTTTTGGAAAGATCCATAATTTTTCTAATATATCCCCCCATCGAAACCCATAACATATTTTTCCCCCATCAAAATTGGTCCAGCCCTTCTCGAGAAAACAATGTTTCTTAATTTTTTTCTCACCCCCATAACATCCCCAAACATTTTTTTCAGATCTGATTTTTTTTATTTAATTATTAATCATACATCAGTGCAAACTCACAGTAAAAATCCCGGACAGATTCGGACGGTGGCAACTTTCACATGATTATATCCTATTATGCCAAAACTTCTGAATGACTTATTACACGAATTTTTTCGCAAATTTCCTAATCTTACAAAATTGAACAATTTTGCTTTAAAACCTTCTACATTATTTTCCGAAATTTCAGGACATTTTTAAAAATGTTTTAAAATCTTTTTTAATTTTATCTTAAAATCCAATAAGATCTCTTTTTTGCAATTTCATTTTTCTGATCTCTTTAAATGCATGAAAAAGTATACAAATTAAAGTGTAGTAGCAAAATGTTAGGAACATAATTGTTTCTCAATATTGAAAAAAAAAACATTTACAATTACAATTGTCTCTTATTTCAGTAATTTTTAGAAACATTCAGAAATAAATTTTATCATAAAATAAAATTACTTATTATTTTTTCATGCAACTTTTTTACCATGAATTACAATTATTGGGTAATTGACAAGTTTCAAAGTATTTTATAACTGATTTTGAATTATTTAAAGAATTATTATTAGTTCAAACTTTTTTTTTCGCCTGTTAATCGTGAAAAGATGAATTTCAGCTGTAAGTTTTGCTCATTTAACGGATTTGGTAATTATTTAAACACATTCCATTTGTTTGAAAAATATTTTTGTTCTGTAAATCGTGAAAAGTTATTATTTTCTGGAATAAAGGACGCAGTTAATGAGTGTTAAGAGTCATATTTGTTGTAAAAGACAGTTTGAAATTATTCAAACAATTCATGCCACCTACTCATTTTCAGAGGAAAGAGAGAGAAAATTCTGAAACAAGAACGTAGAGAAAATTGAAAAAAATGCCTTATTGTTTAAAAAATTAGGGGGTAAGTTTTGATTTAAGAAAATATTTAATAATAATAAGCGACATAGGATGAGAGTTTCAACAAAATTAGAACATTCTCCCCTTTTCCTATGAAAAATCAATTGCTTAAATAATTGAAAACTCTCTTTCACAAAAAATATCTCACTTAGCACTCATTAACTGCGTTATTAATTCCAGAAAGTATTAACTTTTCAAGATTTTGTTTTCATCCATTGTTTCAATGGGCCTAACTATTGCATTTTTCTTCGTATTTCATTCGACAGCTTTGTACAAAAATGATTGACAACTAAATGATTTACAATTTATCTTTATTTTGCGACGACGTTAGTAGCATCTTTCTTAGGCAAAATATACTTTATTGTATTTTCGATGTAGTATAGAGGGTGAACAAATTGTAAATTTAAAAAATTCTCTGGGTTCCATAAATAGTTAATCTGACAGACATGAAACATTCTAAGATTTGAAATAAACAGTTTTTATCTTACCACTTTATTTGGAATAACTGATAAAATTGTGTAATCAGTTACTGGTTAGTAGGTAAGTTCATATATACCCACCTGCCGTTCCTGAAATTTTTTAAATAGTACTCTTCAGTTCTTTATCGTTATCTCTATTTAGAAAAAATGGACATCAGCATTCTACTCTTTACCTGCATAGTTTTCGTTGATTTAATAAGTAAGTGCAATATAATATAATGTTAATATTAATAAGAAATAATTATTTTTTGTCTCTCCAATTGATCCCAAAGCAAAATCTTTCCATCATATCATATTTGAGATAAATGATGTCAAATGTGATAACAATATTTTGCTTTCGTATTCGGATTCAGGGAAAAAGATCTACAGGAAATTATACATTTCATCCTTCTTAAATTTGCATACGATTAACTTTCCTTGCTCAAAATTAAAAGTTTTGAAATTTTAAGCACTGGAAATCATTAATAAGTATTTTAATATTCTTAAAATAATGAAAGCTCTGCTCCGTACTCTAAAATTTGTTTGATAGCTTAGGTACAGTTTTAGTAGAAATTATGCAATTGTTGAGCAAAACATTGTTATTGGTCTTTTACATCATTCGAGAAGTTTTAGCATTTAGCACGATCATCTCAATTATTTCAATTTTTCATATAGGGAAAAAATAAGTTGTTGAAACTTTCATCGCTTGTCTTTAAGATCGAAAGTGTCGAAGAGCGAGTAAATTAAAATTTCAATTAACCTCAGCGAGAATGTAGAAGACACTGCGGTGCTAATTGAACAAAATTTTTAATTCAATGTCTTGTCCTCTAATTTTATTGGTTATTCCTATAATCATTGCACAATATGCACTGGGGTGGACACAAAAAAAAGTTGGAATTTTGAATGTGAGAATGCCCATTGTTGTGGGATTTTCGAATTATGGATTTCAATCGTTTTAAATCAAGATCATGAAAAGTTAGAGGGTGTCATTTCACTAAATTTCAATAAAAAAAATATTCTGTTTCGAATTTTCTTCGTGAGACGTGGCCATAGGTGTGTTTTACCGCGGTTCTACTGGGAGCTAGCGTCATTTTCACAGATGGAAGTTGCTTCCACTGAGACCAACGATAACACGAGAATAATGATAACATCATAGTTATAGTAAGTGCGCTTCAAAACAATCGAACGCCCAGGACTCCCGACAATGAGCCTGACAACAATGCCGACTACCCTAGAGTTGGGGGAGCCAATCAAGGCAGAGTCAATGCGATGGACTGACAGAATCTCAATACTTTTACGTGGACTGATCGACTCAAGGACGACCTGCTGGAGTGCTACGATACCAGTATGGCCCTCGATCAAGAAGGTTACATGGCACAGCTGCATACTCTGTGGTGCGAGAAACACCCAGTGCTCTCGCACTTTTCGCATCAAAGTCTGCGAAACCGTGCCGAGGAACTCTGGAAAAGGGGTTATATAAGTCGAACGCCTACTCTACTGCAGCCAGAACAAGTCCGGGACAGCGAAAGAGAGGCGAAACTAAGACCGACCGCGGGCAGGCATCCGATAGAGGAAGAACTATGCTTCAGGAACCGGAGAAACATCAACATCCAGGTTTCTCTCAAGCATCCCGCATTCAGTGTGTGATTTGCTACATAACATCTGGAAGGAATTTCACTGCCAAGGTTCGATAGCTGGCGCTCGAACTGCGGATCCGTCATCACACACTCAACAAGTCAAAGCTGCTGACCATCAGGCAACATATTGTTGACAGAATACGGGTACTATCTGAAGCTAGGAGAAGTCTAAAGCGGAGAAAGAGGTGATTCAGAGAAAATGAACAGTTTTTCTCTGACCCATCTCGACTCTTCCAAGATCCTCCCAGTTACTGTCGACCACCCGCCAAAACCAGATTCGGTCGAAGGATTTTGGAGAGAAGTCTACGAAGTCCAGCATCCACTGAAATAAGACTCAGAGAACATAAATAGCTTCAAAGAGTTGTGCAGTGGCCTCATAACACAAGAGGTGGAATGACCACCTATCACTACCGAGGAGGTGAAAAAAGTATTAAGAGGCATGGAGAACTCTTCCGCTCCGGGATCAGATTGTATCAAGAACTTTTGGTGGAAGAAGTTTACTTTTACACACCAACATTTGGCCCGCATATTCACCTCATATTCAAAGTCGGAAACGCCCATTCCGCAGTGGCTGGTGTTAGGACGCACTATAGTCCTGCCAAAAAAAGGCAACTTATCCAACCCAGAGAATTACAGGCCAATAACTTGTTTGAACACGCTGTATAACATCTGTACAGCTGTCCTCAACAACAGGATTGTTCGACGAATTGAGCCTGTATGGCGAGAGATGTACGAACAACGTGGCTCGAAAAAAGGTGTAGCAGGCTGTCGAGAGAACCTGCTAATTGACAGGTGTGTCTGTAAAGACGCTGCAGCCTATCAGCGCGTCCTGTCAATGGCCTGGATTGACTACCGGAAAGCTTTCGATTCAACCTTTCATAGACTTATCATCTGTCTGTTGAAAAGCTGAAAGGTACATCCACACATAGTGAGATGCATAGAGAGATTGATGCCTCTTTGGAAAACTAGATTTACTATCTCATCGAGAAATTATCGTGTGACAACGAACAACGTAACCTTCCAGAGGGGCGTCTTTCAAGGTGATATCATGAGCCCTTTGCTTTTTTGCATCACATTTTTGCCTCTATCTCTCACACTGTGAAA
Organism: Andricus curvator; assembly: GCA_932195095.1. Taxonomy (NCBI): domain Eukaryota; kingdom Metazoa; phylum Arthropoda; class Insecta; order Hymenoptera; family Cynipidae; genus Andricus; species Andricus curvator. The sequence continues at coordinate 50,802 of CAKNYM010038831.1, read as the reverse complement.
TTCTCCTGGATACCTCTGTGGCGACACTAATCAGCGCGAGCATAAGGTCACTCATGTATTTTATATGGATGACCTGAAGATCTATGCCTCTGGTAAAAGCAAACTTCAAACTGCTATAAATATTGTCAAGAACTACACAGGAGAGATTGGGATGGACTTTGGCTTGGACAAGTGTGCCAAAATTCATCTGAAGAAAGGAAAGATTACTGGCATTCCCAAGGACCCTGAGCTTGTGGATATAAGTGTTATCAGACATCTTAATACTGGAGAGACCTATACATACCTGGGCGTGCCTCAAAACCGCATTCAGGACGTAACATCAGTGAAGGAGTCTCTCCGAAGCAGATACAAGCATCTTCTTCGACAGATTTGGTCTTCCAATCTGTCGGCGTTGAACAAGGTATCTGCGACTAAAATGCTTGCCGTGCCGGTTCTACTCTACTCGTTTGGGGTAGTTCAATGGACGAAGAACGAGCTTAAGGCCCTTGATGTCATTAAACGAAAGATCATGCATATGCATAGAAGCTTGCATATCAATTCGTCAGTTCCGCGATTATATATTTCACGCCGTCAAGGCGGACGCGGACTTCTGAATCTCCAGTGTCTTCATAACCGGATTGTTCTAAGTACAGCTTACATCGTTGCGAATGGCAGAGATCCTCTCCTAAAGATGGTCAGGAACCACGAGATGATTGGCGAAGGAGCGTTTCTTTACAAAGCCGCGGAGCAAGCGGCCGAGACCCTTGGCGAGAATTTTAACATCAGAAGTAAGGAAAGTGCATTACTTCATCTAGATGCTTCACTTCTAAAAACCAAAGTGAAGAAAGCAGAGGTTGAAAATTTTCACCAAGATCTACTCGACAAGAAAATGCACGGAAACTTTCACAGAAATGTAGAAAAACAGTCCTTGTCGAAGGAGCAAACTTTTGCTTTCCTCAAATCATCAGGGCTTAATTCAGGTACAGAGGGTTTCATTTTCGCATGCGAGGACGGTGTCATTTCCCACCTTAGCATACCGTGAGCGCATTTTATGTCAAGAAGTTCCCAGTGATAGGTGCAGAGCGTGTCATGCACACGCTGAGTACCTAGAACACATACTATCAGGGTGTCCGACCCACGCGGGAACGACGTATATCTACAGACATAATGCGGCCCTAAGAGTGCTTTATTACCATCTTTGTCGCTCTTACGGTGTTGGCCGCGAGCTTGCCCTGCCGAACGCTCCAAGGGAGATAGAGTCGATTGTCCGAAACGAGAAGTGCCAAATTTTCTGGAACTACGATTTTCCGGCAGCAGTCTCCGTTGCGCACTCGAGGCCTGACATTGTTCTCCAAGACTTCGAGAAACGAACTACATTCGTGATCGAATTCTCGGCTTTGTCCGAATACAACGTCACTGCAAAGGAGAAAGAAAAAGAGGAGAGGTATCAAGACCTTAAAAGAGAGCTACAACGACTGTACCCAAAATATTCGGTACAAGTAATTGTCCTTGTGATAGGTGCTCTCGGAGGTGCGAAACTATCACTGGTTCGTAACCTTAAAGCCATACCCGCGTGCCAAAAATATGCCAAGGCACTTGCGAGATGGATGCAGAAAGCTGTCATCCTTGGGTCGCTTCGTGTCCTCAAGACACACGAGGGTTTCGTCGGCCTGTCGTTGTGATTTTGTCGTTACCTATGAACACCCATCTCACGGTTGTGAGACGTGGCCATAGGTGTGATTTACCGCGGTGCTACTTGGGGCTATTGACATTTTTTTGGATGGCAGTTGCTCTTGGTGGGACCCTGCGGTGGTTGTTTAACTTTTTTTTTTAATTATATATATATATATAGGTTAGTCGTGGGGTTTATATTAGTTGTTGGGATGAGGTTTGTTAGACGTAAGCTAGGTTGTTCGAAACCGGCAGCGTTTCTGATTTTACAGCCTTTATATTTTGTTCACTGTTTTTCGGATATTCTTGACTTTTTTTACACATTTTGAATATAGAGTTAGCGATTCAACGGTTGGCCACACGCAATGACTGGTGACCTCATTTAAGTATGCATATATTTGAGAATACACGATAGTATTATTACCTTAAAATTATGTCTATATATTGATAAATGGCCGACCGATTTTTATGATAGCGAATGAAGCGAAAATATTATGATTCGCCACACTATCTAAAAAAACATGACTAATATTTGTGTGCAAACTCATTTTAAATTATTTAACCTTTTTTCAACAATATGTAAATAACTCTTTGTCACTCTTTTGTGCGCCTAATGAGCGAAAATGTCAAAAACCGTTTTTAGCCCCGGCGAGTCATTATACCATTTAGAGGCTAATCATTGTTCAGAGGCCAATAATGCAATTGTTGGCCTATGTTAATCACTAAGTCGTACTGGCCAATTATTGTGTTTTTCAAAATTATTGTTAATTTTTTTAATGTAAATTAAATAGCCCTACCAAAAGAAAGGAGTTCCAATGGACCGTAAGTCAATTCTTATGACTTTCGGGTCGCTTTATCTGAACACGAAGTCGGAATTCCGAAGTTATCTCTTTTTTTTACCTAACTTCACAAACACTTTTTTCGTACATTTCACAGCTCCACAAAAAAGTAGGAGTTCCGGCGGACAAGACTAGTCAATTGTTACGTTTATTGGGTCGATGAATCCGAAATCGAAGTCCGAATTCCGAAGTTAGCTCTTAATTTCTTCATAACCGCAAAAAATGTACGAAAAAAGTGTTTTCTGAGGTTAAGAAATTTGTAGGTTAAGAAGAAAGCAGGAGCCAATTTCGGAATGTCTACTTCGGATTCAGCGACTTAAAATACGTAAGAATTTGAATTTTTAATAAATTTAATATCCATTTGTGTATTTCAGAATTTCGTTCAACGCCTATAGTGGTTTTTACGAATGGTCAAATATAAAAACAAAATTAAGTGGCAATCATTGTACCGTTCACCCTAGATATCTATCAGATTTTGTAACAGCAGCACTTCTAATTTCTGACATACTTTCGGCAAATTCTAAAGTGGTTCACTTGGTCAATAAAAGTTTCAACAATTTATTCCTTCCATGTGCAATTAAAACCGCTCTTACATATGCACTCACAGATACTTAAAAAATAATACTTTTCTATTTTTCTTACAAAATTAGGTGCAGCGATGAGACACATACCTCCAACTCATGAACAAACCCATCAAGAAATTTCCATTCCGAAAAACAGCCGCGTTTATATATACTTGCCAGGAAATGGCCATGTTTTTACTGGACGTCTGCATCATGCACCAAGCCCTCTTGACTGGGTCTCGAGCCACGGATTTGAACACATTGTTGCAGATGAGCGCGTTTTTGTATACATGGGTGAGGAGGCTTTTGGTATTGATTTTCCTTTATATTTAAAAGCAAACCTCGTATTAACTCGAGAAAACACGTTGCCTATTGAATATAAAGAAATCTTGGCGTATTTAAAAATAGGCGTCGAGAATATTTTAGAAGCAAAGCTTGAGATCTGCGAATACCCAATGTGGCCGATTGTTAAAAGTACCCCGAAAATTTTTGTTCGAATTCCAGTTCGCAACTTAATTTATTGTGGTGAGCTAAAACATATTGCGGCGAATACTGCTCCTAGGTGGATTCATTAAGAAAACTGCATATTATTAAGAACTATCCAAATATTAAAAATTGGTATAAATATTACAACGAATCATCTATAATTTTTGTTTTAATTTATAATACATTGCTGATTGACAAAATATGTTAAGGTTCTTATAATATAAGGGGTTAGAACTACAAATCATAGATGTCCAATCTTAATATCAATATCATACTACAACTAAATATCCAGACGCTGACAAGTGATATGCATTCGATCTAAGAAAAAAATACTGTTAGTATTAAAATTATATACTATTTCAGAATAAAAACAATATTTTCTGAAAATCACTTCTTTGAATTTTATTTCAATCTTCTCAATATGTTTAATACATCCTATTCTTTAAAAACAAAAACCAGTATCGCACTTTTTTGGCCAAAATGAGTTCATGAGACCAAAAGTTAGTTTAAAACCAAATTTTCGCGTGATTTTAATCTTGTTGCAAAATACATGATCCAAATAAGTAACATTTATCAAATGAAATATGCATAAAAAAAATGTGTAGCATCCCAAGGTGCTATTTAGTGCCCATTGCCAGATATCAATCATGCAAATAAAAAAAGATGGCAGATATAAACTCGAAACGGCTTCTAGCGTCAAAATGATAAAAGTTTCATGTATAGCAACGTTGTAAACATTTTAATTTATTTTTTCCAACACCGGCGATGAAAATGCGACTTCATAGGCTTGTCTCGAGACGACGAAGTTATCGATTCCTCGACTGATGACGTCACAGTGGTCGAAGTGAGTTTACTTTTCCCACATGCGCGCAGTACAATAATGCGTCCATAATACTCCTAGGAGTAGTATGGGCTCCTAATTGTACTGCGCGCATGCGCATTCGCAGTTGACCGTGTACGAACATGGCCGCGTCAAAATAACCTCAAATTTCAGAAGTGATAAACTGGTGAATCATACCTTTGTTACATAAAGTATCGTATGTACCAAGAAGTGAAACATCTTTTTATCCTGGCGTCTTTGCAAAACTCACGCTCGAATAAAAAGACCATTTCACTCCTAGGTACATAATATACTATTAATTAATCTGATTGACATTGTTTTATAATGAAAAATTTTCATTATTTGGTAATTTTCAATGATTTCCATAAGTACAGTAAGTAAGGTGTACATATTATATCACTTTTTCAGGAGAAAGTGATCCATAAACATACCTCCGAGTTAGCTTTGCGTTCACACCCAAAATTAAAAAAAAAATGTTAAGAAAAAGTCAACTGCAGATTACAATTTTATTCGAATGTTGTCAGAGAAATTGATTACTGTATGTGTATTTGTTATTACTACAAAATACAGCCAAGTACAAATAGTAGAAAATTTAAGAATAAAAGTATATTTTAATAAAATAAATATTATTAAAATTAGCTAATTAATTATTGCTTCAATTATTAAAACACTTTCATTATTAATAACAGGAAAGGTGGAGAAAATTCTAGTTTTTTCGAATGTCTTAAATATGCCCTAGCGGGCCCAGTGAACGGAATAGTCACTATGTGGTCACTTAAAGGAGAATCCGCAGATGAACCCTAACACCTGTTCCGCGCGGCGCAGGTATTTCACACGTTCTTGTTGCAAGAATAACAAAAATAAAAATATAAAAAATAATGCAAATCTTATGAATTTTTAATCCGCGCGGATCCTAAATCCGCGCGGCTCTGCTACCATCTCGACCTTAGTATTACCGCACGACTTTTCGCCTCTCATCTCCTGAGAATCGTGAGGAGTAACGCGTCAAGAAAAAATCACAATTTGGCAACAATTTTTGGTTGTAATAGCTTTTTATTTTGCGTGACTGTTCCATTCACACAGTACACTGGAGTGGAGCTAGAAAAGGGAAGGAGAACCTATTTGTTGGAACCCATTGAGTAAGGACTTATTAAGAGCGTTGGAACTTGGCCATGAGCTGTTCAAACAAAAATGGTGGTAATGTAGGAATCGGGTAATTATGACATGGCAAAAAATATTCGAAAATTTGGACTAGATTTAATGAAGTTGGGAGATGAAGCAAATAAAAATTAAAAAAAGAAATTCTTCTACAGCTTGCTGCGCCTCTAAAAGGACCCCGCACAGATCTATGGAAAATATGGTCTCGGTCAAATTGGCTGAAACTGTGGTATAAGGTAGTTTATAATATCCTGATCAAATAAAGTTCTTAGACACTGGGTCCAAAAAACGCCAGGTTTCAAGATAGGAGTGACCAAATGTCACTTTTCATGGACGCGAGAGGAGGTCCACGGACCCTTGAGGACATAATATGAAATGACATGTCACATGACATGGCATGACATGATACATCACATGACACATGACATGACATATGACACTTGACATCACACATGACACATGAAATGACATGAACTGTCATGTCATGTAATGTCATGTGTCAGATGACATGTCATGTCATGTGTCATATGTCATGCCATGTATCATGTGTCACTTGTCTTGTGTCTTGTGTCATGTCATGTCGTGTTATGTGCCATGTCATGTTACATATCATGTCGTGTTTGACGTGACACATGACATGACACGAAATGACACATGGCGTTACATGCAATGGCATGGCATGAAACATCACACATTTGTCATGTTATGTCATGTGTCATGTCATGCCATGTTGTCTCATACGTCATGTGTCATGTTATGTCATATCATGTAATGATAGATGACATGACATGATATGACAGATGACATGATATGTGAAATGACATGATATCACACGTAACACATATTATGACATGAAATGGCACATGTCATGGCATGAGATGACATGACAATGACACGTCACATGACATGACATGGCATGTAACATGACATGATATGACATGGCATAACATTACATGACACATGACATGACATGAAATGACATGTCACGTGACATGGCATAACATGACACATTACATGACATGGCATGGCATGACACATCACATGACATAAAACATGACATGACATGACACATGATCATTTCATTTCATGTGTCATGTGTTATGTCATGTCATGCCATGTGGCATGTCATGTTATGTGATGTGATGTGTCATGTGATGTGTTATGTATCATGTCATGTCATGCGTCATGTGAAATGTCATGTCATGTTTCATATGATACGTCATGTAATGTGTCATGTCATGTCGTGTTATGTGCAATGTCATGTTACATATCATGTCATGTGTCATGAAACGAGACATGCCACGAAGCAAAATGACAAGATATGACATGACACGAGATATGACATGACACGAGACATGACATGTAGCAAAATGACAAGATATGACATGACACATGGCATGACATATGATACATGACATGGGTCATAACATGACATGAAATGTCATGTCATGTGCAATGTTATGTGTCATTCCATGTCATCTCATGTGTCATTTGTCATGCTATGTGTCATGTCATGTCATTTCATGTAACGTCATGTGTCATTTCGTGTCATGTCATGTCATGCGTCTTGTCATGTTATGTGTCATTTTTTTATGTCTCGTGTTATGTCATGCGTCATATTATGTCTTCTCATGTCTCATGTCACGTCCTGATATGTCATGTGTCATGTTTCATATCGTGTGATGTGTCATGTCATGTCATGTCGTTTCATGTGATGTGTCATGTCATGCAATGTCGTGTGACATGTCATTTCATGCCATGTCCTCGAGGGTCCGTGGAACTCCTCTTGCGTCCATGAAAAGTGACATTTGGTCCCTCCTATCTCGAAACCTGGCGTGCTTTGGACCCAGTGTCGAAGGACTTTATTTGATCAGGATATTATAAACTACATTATACCACAGTTTCAGCCAATTTGACCGGGACCGTATTTTCCATAGATGTGTGCGGGGTCCTTTATCTTTCGTTAGAATAGAATCTTATTTCAGCTGAAAAAAAGATGGAATCATCTGGTAGTGCTAGGGCGCCGATTTCGGAAAACTATTTTCAGTATCAGTAGTTATGACACTAGACTCAGAAGATGTGTGTCTATAAGTAGAAGAAACACTATTGGAATCTTGTTCTGAATCTTCAGGCAGATTGTTAATAGGTAGGTTATTAGAACCAGATGAAAAAGTTGGTGAACCAGGTCGATGTCTTCGAGGCGAAGGTTGCCTTACGGGAGAAGGAATTCTATTAGTTGGTGACGGATCTCTTGTAATTCTAATGTCTGATTGTCTTAAAATTCCTGATGGTACTACTCGTCGTTGGTACCATCGTCTTCGAAAAAGTCCTGGTCGTTCTGGATTTTTTCTTGGTTGTCCTGGTAGTCCATCTGAATTAGGTTTTCTGCCTGACTGCGAACTCAGTTCTGTTGAAATAAAAAACAATTTGATGAATATTTAACACTAGCAAAAATAACGCGATACGTGCACTTCTTACACGTCTCTAATTTTGATTGTCTGATTATCAAATCAAAATATATGCTTCAATTAAAAATACTATGAAATATAAATAATAATCATAAATCAAAATAAATATTAAAATAGCTATGTCGCCTTTCATGCCATTTTAAATTTGATTCTAATATTTATTTTTGGTTTTAATTTTCATTGAGGAAGCAGAATGTGGTTATTTGATACGCTGGTACGGCCGGTGTTAAGCTATATGGAGCAAAGATGTGAATACGGAAGGCAAGTGAAGGGATTGAGAGGTTAAAAGAAAGATATATGAGGTGAATGATAGGAGTAGACTGGAGGACGCCTGAATATATGGTGAGAGAAGAAGCACAAAGGGATAAATCAAGTATTAGAGCGGGAAAGAGGTCATGAAAGTTTGATAGGAAACCAAGGGAGGGAAAGGGAGGGAAATTAGCGGATAAATGTTTGGAGAAGTTAAAAGAGAGGAGAGTGAGGGCGATAGAATTAACGAGATGGTAAAAAGAAAGAAGTTAGTTCTTTAGAAATAGGGATATAGGAGAGGGGACTGAAGTAAACTGTGAAGTATTGGAGAGAGTGGACAGGGAAAGACAATTAATCGAAAGACGGGGGATGATTGAGAAACTAAAATACAATAAATTGTATATGATGATAAAAAGGAGTACCAAAGTATTTAGAGAAGGGATTGGGAAAGAGAAGATGGGCCAGAATAGTAAAATTTAGATTGGGAAACGGGGTAAGGAAAGGGATGTGTTGGGAAGGAAAAGAGAACAGAAAGGAAGCTGATAAGAGAATGTGGTGAAGATTTTAAGGGAGGATGGATTGGGTAAGGAGTGGATGAAAAAATTGGAGGAGGCTACAGGAGCGATTGAGAAAGAATGAAAGAGTGAATGTGGAAAAATTGCACGTTGGAGGTAGAAGAGAAGTAAAAAGAAAAAGAAGTAGGAAGTCGCGTAGAAGCGTACAGATTTGTAAGTAATGGTTATGTAATAGTATGAAAAAAAGCTATCGTAAATTTAAAAGTATAAGGATCTACATAATAAAAATTTATATAAATAAATGTAAATAATTGTAGATAGTTGTAAATAATAAGGATAAGATAATATAAAATATGTAGAAACGGAGGTCATTTAACGACTTAGGGAACAAATTATGAATAAAGAAGAAGAAATAGCTTTCACACATTTTAAATTTAAGAAAGTACAAATACACAAAGATACAAACATTCGGGATTGCACAAATTAAAAATTGATACCTTAAACTTTAAGCTACTGAATTACCTGATATAACTATTCAATATTATTATTATTATTATTATTATGCTTACCAATGGAATTGAAGAGAACCGCATAGGCAATGAGAAGAGCCACAAAAATCAGCTTCATTTTTGCGGAGAGATGTAACTGATTCTTTTCGAATATTTTAGAGCCTGACAGTATTTTTAGAACATTTTCTCGCAATCTCTCTCGGCATAAAATAAAATTTATTGCAGTTGCTGTTTTTGTCATGAAGTTGCCTTGATGTGCATACATGATTTATATTTTAACAAGTTTATTAACTTGTTAATAAAAACTGATGAAATTTCTTGGTCACGGAAAAAGAAATAATATTGAATCAATCAATTAATAGTTGAAAATATAGATGATACAATATTTTCTTGATCTAAGATAATATTTCGAAGAAACTTGATTTTCTTTGCTTAAGTACATTTTCTTGAGACAAGTCAAAGTTTTGGAAAAGTATGAAAATTTGAAAACTACTTCTGCTATTTATTCCACTTATTTTTGATTCAACTAAGCCTTTTTAATTTTCATAATTTTAATGTGAACTGTGAAATAAATCATAAACTTAAAACCTCTGTCTCCTGTCTGTCCAACAAATTTAGATACCTCGATTTTTGTACAGCTTTTAGTTAAAATCTCAGCAGAAAAAAATTCTAAAAATATGGGACAAAATGCATGTTGCAGGTGAAATGTTTGCCTATATTGATACAGAGTTTGAAAATTTTCAGTTGATTAGCGATTATTTCCTGGCGAGTGAAAGGTGAAAAAGTACCATAATCTTATGATGATTTCAGAATACTTAACTTTGAATGGCTGTTAGTCCCTGAAAATGAATTATAAAAATTCTACAAAAAATATATGAATTTCGTCGATCCTTTCTGTGCTTAATGGTAAAATTTAGAGCCAAAAATAATTATTTGTAATTATGTTATTAACAAAAGAGTAGGGAGGTGTCATCTCCGAAACTAAGGAACGTACAGAGAATACATTAAAAGCATGAAATATTTTAACAGCAATTGCAATATAAAAAATTGAAATTTTTAATTCGTTTACTGTTTCGTGACTAATAGTCAACACGATTATTATATTGCATGAAGTATAATGAGCTGTATATCAGGTTGAATAAAATCTGTAATAACTCCGGTGATTAAGAGAGATCCGAATTTGAAATAATCACAAATTCACTTTTTCCATCCACATTGTTCATAAAAATCATTAATGTTAATTTTTTATGGAGCTATGTTGAATCAGGTCCAACAGAAATTCCCTCACAATTCTAGGTTTTTGAAAGGTATATCAAGTTTCTTTTCAGGTATAATTTTTCATAATACGGAGCCATTTGAATATTTCGCATTCTTGTAAAACAATCGAATCGCAGAATATGTTGACTATTCATCATTGTCAGTAAGAAAACTTTTTTTGTTGTTCCAAATTTAACTATTTTGTTCCAAATTATTTTTTTGGTTGTTGAAAATGATCTATTTCGTGGTTGAGACCTAATATTTTATACTGAAATATGACGACTGTCCCATGTTTGGGTGAAAAATTATCTTCTGCAGTTAAAAATTCATTCAAGATGAATTTTCAAATAAAAAATTATGAATCTTGAACTGGAATAGAAGAATTTTAAACCAAAAAGATTTATGTTTACCATAAGAGCTTAGCTTACGACCAACAAGTTCAATTTTCAATCAAAAAGATGAATTTCCAATTAAAATGAGGAATTTTGAACTGGAATAGAAGAATTTTAAACCAAAAAGATCAATTTTTAATACAAGGGTATAACTTTCAACCAAGTTGTTTTTATTTTCAACCAAAAAAACGATTTTCCTACTAAATTCATCATGATGAACCACTTGGTTGAAAATTGAACTCTTGTATTTAAAATTGATCTTTTTGGTTTAAAATTCTTGTATTCCAATTCAAAATTTATCATTTTAGTTGAAAATGCATCTTGAATGAATTTTTAACTGTAGAAGACAGTTTTTCAACCAAACATGGGACAGTCGACATTTTTCAGTAAAAAACATTATGTGTCAACCACAAAACAAATAATTTTAAACCATACAAAAATAATCTTGAACAAAATAGTTACATTTGGAACAAAAAAAAAGGTTTCTTACTTAAAATGATGAATCGTCAACATATTCCAAGTCGATTGTTTTACAAGAATGCGAAATATTTAAATGGTTCCGTATTATGAAAAATTATACCTGAAAAAAACTTGATTTACCTTGCAAAAACCTGGAATTGTTGGGGAATCTCTGTTGGACCTGATTCAACATATCCCTATAAAAAATGAACATTAATAATGACTTTTATTAACAATGCGGATGGAAAAAAATTGAATTTGCGATTCTTTCAAATTTGGATTTCTCTTAATCACCGAAGTTGTTACAGATTTTATTCAATGTGATATACAGTCCATCATATTTCGAACAATATATTGATCGTGTTGATTATTAGCCACGAAACTGTAAACAAATTAAAAATATCAATATTTTATATTGCAATGAAGTGCGGTTGCCTCAATTGTCATAAAGCCCTTTGTATTTTTCCAAGAAGAAAATAATTTTTTAAACATTTAAGTGCAACTTTCTGCTCATTGACAATACATCCAACATTTTCAGAAGCCAAAAATGTGTAATTTGCTTTAAGAATCATCTCTGTACGTTCCTTAATATCGTAGATGACACCTACCTACTCTTTTGTTCATAACTTAATAACAAACAATTATTTTTGGCTCTAAATTTTACCATTGAGCACAGAAAGGATCAATGAAATCCATGTAATTTTGCAGAATTGTTATAATACGTTTTCAGGGATTAACAGCCATTCAAATTTGAGTATTCTGAAATGATCATAAGATTATGGTACTTTTTCACCTTTCACTCGCCAGGAAATTATCGCTAATCAACTGAAAATTTTAAAATTATGTATCAACATAGGAAATACCTTCACCTGCAACATGCGTTTTGTCCCATATTTTTAGAATTTTTTTCTGCTGAGATTTTCATTAAAAGCTGTACGAAAATCGAGGTATGTGAATTTTTTGGACAGATAGTAAATTATTCCTATTTAATTAGCGCTGCATTTATTATTCAAACCTCCACAATTTTAATTTCAGCTACATAATACCGCTGTTTCACGGATTTCAAAATGTGATGCATTAATAATAATAGTCAAAATAAATCTGGTTTCTATTTGAATTCCAAATTTTGAGCAAACAATCATTTGGGATGAGATAAGAAATCAAATTTATTGTGTTATAGTTTAATCTTTTTATATACGTGGTTGAAAAATATAAAATATAAGAGAAGTGAGGGAAATCTTGCCCGTTTCTTATCTCGTAACAAAAGATATATATATTTAAGCTACGAAACTGACGTTTTTTTATTCACCCCATAAAACACCACGTCAGAACGTACAGAACACGCCTGTTTTCACTTCTATTGTCTTTTTTGTTTGCTCGACAACTCAGCAATGCTTTGCAATCGAAAAAACCAGGTAATCAAAATTGAAATAGGACTACAAATTTTTAGGGTCGTCACGGCGGCCTAAATTTGGCATATTCTTACAGAATACGTCTGTTTTTACTTGTATTGTCTCTTTTTTTGCTTGTTAACTCTGTATTAAAAAGAAACTAGTATAAAAAATTAAAAAAAGGCGGAAAAATTAAGTTTGATCTAGAGCGCACAGAGACCTAAATCCGTATCTGTTGAAAATGTTTTGATTTAAAACAAATTATTTAATAAGTAGAATCTGGTCACAATTCTCTTATCGTCGCACTTTTTAATAGCTTTCATTTTTAAATGCAGAACTAATTGAAATTAATAAATTAAATAATAATCAAAAGTTTATTTACCAGTGATAGGTATACTGTCCCGATGCTTCTTTCTTCTACTGGTTAACTTAGTCAGTTTATAAATTAAAATTTTATTTTCTGAAAAAAGATCTTCCTTCTTCGCTCCGCTGGGAATCGAACCACAGGTCTTCCAATTGTCGG
>CAKNYM010038831.1:0-37492 GCA_932195095.1 Andricus curvator | reverse complement strand
TTTTATTTTCTGAAAAAAGATCCTTCTCCTTCGCTCCGCTGGGAATCAAACCACAGGTCTTCCGATATTTTTTCAGAAAATAGAATTTTAATTTAAAAATTCAAAACTCCATCTAATCTGAAAAGAGGTCAAGAATTTCTATTATTTGAGGAGTTACCTTAGATCGATATTGTTGATTTCCAGTTTCAAAGTTGTGAAAGATATCTACACATGATCGAGCGTTACCGACTCCGAATATGATACAGATTCCTTCCAATTTAACATGTATTAAAAGTATTAAAGCATAACACCTTGCTATGAAAAGCGTATATCTGAAAAAATTATCTGCGTTCGATCTCTCTGGTAGCTTAGTGGTAAGAGCACCCGACCGCTAATCGGAAGACCTGTGGTTTGATGCCCAGCGGAGCGAAGGAGAAAGATCTTTTTTCAGAAAACAAAATTTTAATTTAAAAATTCAAAACTCCATCTAGTCTGGAAAGACGTTAAAAAATGTATGTGATTTGAGGAGTTACCTTAGATCGATATTGTTGATTTCCAGTTTCACAGTTGTGAAAGATGACACATGACTGATCGTTACCAACTCCGATGATAATACAGATTCCTTCTTATTTAACTTGTATTAAAACCTAACACCTTGCTATGAAAAGCGTATATCTGAAAAAATTATCTACCTTTGATCTTTCCAGTAGCTTAGTGGTAAGAGCACCCGGCCGGCAATCGGAAGACCTGTGGTTCGATTCCCAGCGGAGCGAAGGAGGAAGATCTTTTTTCAGAAAATAAAATTTTAACAAGTCACGCCTACCCCGAAAGGGAAATGGCTTAATGGTATAATAATTACAACATTCAAAACTCCATCTAGTATGGAAAGACGTTAAGAATTTCTGTTATTTGAGGAGTTGCCTCAGATCGATATTGTTGATTACAGTTGCACAGTTGTGAAATATATCTGCACATGATCGACCGTTACCAACTCCGATCATAATACAAATTCCTTCTAATTTAGTTAGTTTAGTTTAGTGGCGGTCGTGGTGACTCGACAGGGGTACCACGGGCGCTCAGGCTTTAAAACCCAGTATGCCACATCCTTGAGCGTTCGGTCCGAGTAGTCGATTCCAGACCTTTTGGTGAAGCCCAGAACGTCAACAACTGATTGCGCTATAATTTCCTCGAGTTCCATGAAATGGGCTCCAAGGGTTTGTTGTCTGAGCCTAGCTACTGCCGGGCACTGGCATAAGACGTGCAGAGATGTTTCGTTATCCATGCTCCTATCCTATTTGGATATTTCAAGTGGTTGTGCCCTATGAGCATCTAAACCACTATCCTTAGGTCTTTCTTGGGTAATCTCAGGATTTTTCTAGTACTGTCCATCCTGCAAGTATAGCCCAGGATGACTTCCGTCTGTCGGCAACCCTGCCCAGATAACAAAATGCGCACACAGTGCGAGCGGTACCGCTCGCACGCGTGCGGATTAATCCTGCACGCATGCCTTCACCGCGCCACGCAGATACGTATCATATGCGACGCATATCGCTCGCACGTCGTGAAGGTCGCACGTATGACGGTGAAAAGCGAGCTTTATGCGTCTCGTAAAATTACATTGCACAATGACACTGTACTACATTGTACTTCAGGTATACCTTAAGGTAATTGGAAAAACACTCGTTTTTTCAAATTATGTCAAGTATTAGAAAAATATAAAAACTAAAAATTTGCTGCTACTGAAAAGGAGGTTATAAACCTCGTAATTTCAGTAGCGATAAAAAGACAAGCTTCAAATTGTGAAAGTAAAAAAAAAACACATGTCAAATCACAAGACTTTAAAACTAATATTAATTAAATTACCTGTCAGATTTCCTATAAATTTTAAACGTTTTTTTCAACAAAATTCACAGACCGTGATAAAAACACGTCACACTGCACCATAAACAACTTATCATGAACGACCTAGCCTAACCAACAGAAAGAAACGTTAAGTTGAAGTTTATTCCATCCACGTGATCACGCGGGAACATTACAAACTTCCTTTAATATAATAATGGTCAAATTAACTTTAAAACATTTGAAAAGTTGTAAAATTAATTTCAACACATTATTTTAAAATGTTTAATTTGTAAAAATTAGTTTTTTAAATTAGTCTGTCAACATCAGTGAATTAAAAATACTTATCACATTTCAATTTATATTTCAGATGTTTTTCATATTTTTTTCTGTAGTAAATTATTGACACTAATTATTCCTACAATAATAATAATTTACATTATTATTATAAAAAAATGGGCTTATAATAACATTATATGTATAAATAGATGCCTATCACAAAATGCGAGGCGTATGCCTCGCACATACGTGCCTCTCGCATTGTGCGACGCATAAACCTCGCACGTACGTGCCTCTCACAAAATGCGACGCATATGTACCACACCCTACACGCACCGCGTGCCTCGCATGCCGTGAGGGTAACGTGCCTAGCACGATTGTTATCTGGGTGGGTTTGTTGCCAGTACTCCCGGTGCTTCGTCCAGATCTAGCTTCTTGATGGTCATCCCGATGCTGCAGGACGCTAGTCCCAGTACGAGTTCTGACAGCTGGTCTGCATTTTCGTTGCCCTATATCGGTGAGGTCCCTGGAGCAGAGCTTGGGAACCTTAATCGCATCCACACTCTTGACGGCTATGAATGCTCCTGGGGCTTTTTCGCGTGGCTTCTTATATTGGGATCCATGCTCTCCTAAGCCAGTAAACTTTTCCTTGTGAAACCAGGGTCCTAGGATTAGGACAATGACTGTCTGCACCACCGCCATACGCCTGTCCATGACTGCCGAGGCGCCTTTGTTGTGGTCCAAGTTTATCTGCATCATTGAGATTTCCGTCGTACTGCGATGGCCCCCGACCTAAAGAAGATGTCGTCGAATCTGAGGGCGCGCCCCTTGCGGGATAGTGCATAATTCTCTTTAGAGATTTTCCCCTCAGCTTGTCCAGCTATAACCCGATGCGACTACAACTCTCGTCAGGGCGCTCTTAGTCATCTGTGCGAAAGTAAGACCCTGCGTTTCCAAAGCATTCGGCCGTTTTAACTCCTTGCTTCGGGGATTGTCTTTGAAGTTCCTCTTCCTGTTGCCCGTAGGCCGAGCAGGAGTGGTTGCTCCAGATGTTGTTGTATTATCCAAGTCCACTCGCTATTTGAGAGCCGCGCTTGGCGGGTTTCTTTTCTCTGGGCACCGTTACAGTTTTTCCTCTCTACAGAGAACCCATTCATCTTTTCTTCAACGAAGATAGTTCAGATGTTGTCATCGATGTTAATAGTCTCCACCGCTTCTGGTGAGTCGGCTCCTGTGAAGCCGACTCTCTTCGACGGTGGGTTGGATAAGGACCCCGAGTCGGAGCCCTCATTATTTTTGTTTTTATATTTTCGGGCATGAAACTTCCACGAATAGCTAGGCAGAGCCTGCAGTGTCCCGCTTGCAGGAGGAGGATCTAGGTACTAAGGGATTTGACATGGTGTCTTAAAGTCTCCCTTAAGGCACCTCTTTTGTGACTCCGTCGTTTCTGTCTCGATTGAGAGGGCACGCCGGGGTATTTGGTAACTCTTGTGTCACTCAGCCCTTGATTTGGCGATCACATAATTGCTTGGGAGCATGATAACTCGCGCCCTCAATATTCCACGAGGCTTTGTTATTACCCCCTGGAAGGACCGCTCCTTAGTTAAGGTTCTACAGACTTTAGTCCTTCAGTTCCCCAGAGCAGGCAGACCTTGCAATGGGGTCCCTCTGGTTCATCTTCTCCAGGTCTCTATTCGGAATAGACCCTTAGGCCCTCCCACTAGCTACAAGAGATTCGATTGGTTAAGAGCATGTGAAAAATGAATATATTGAGCTGACATTTGGTGAAATGATTCAAAATATGTAAGGACACGTCTCACAGTGGTCAAAATCTGAAATTTACTGTTAAGTAAATCCAGGTCCCAGAGTAATCAAAAATGAGTTAATA
The DNA here is from genome assembly GCA_932195095.1 of Andricus curvator. Lineage (NCBI taxonomy): Eukaryota > Metazoa > Arthropoda > Insecta > Hymenoptera > Cynipidae > Andricus > Andricus curvator. The sequence continues at coordinate 33,507 of CAKNYM010038831.1, read as the reverse complement.
GTGATTATAAAACTCGATATGTATACCATTAAGCCATTTCCCTTTCAGGGTAGGCGTGACACTACCCGATTCGGGTAGTGTTTCTAGGTGGATAGTTTCTTGTAGTAAATAACTACAAGTGTGGGCTCACCACACCCGCGATATGCCAACAGCACTCAGTTTTCTCGAATGGTCACCCATCCAAGTACTAACCGTGCCCAACGCTGCTTAACTTCAGTGATCTGACGAGAACTGGTTTTTTCAGCGTGGTATGAAAATTAAATTAAATTAATTAAATTAAATAACAATTTTTGTGAATTTTAATAACAAGTTTTATAAGCAAATATCTCTTTCTACCGGTTTTTCATAGAAAAGTTTTTTCAAAAAAATTAAAAACATGTAGATTTTTGAAGATTTGGTACAAAAAATTTAGAAGCTTTTTAAAGAATTTTGAAAGATTTCAAGAGAATTACATTATTTTCTTAATTCCTAGGAAAATTTAAAATGATTTTTTATTTGGAAAAATTAATTTTAAGAGAATATTTCAAAAGACTTCGAAACATTTCGAAAGATTTTTTAAATTTTCAAAAAAGAATCTGAAAGATTTTAAGGCAATTTTTTTAGTTTTGGAAGATTTTGGAAAAATTGGAATCATTTTAATAAATATATATGAAGGTTTTAAAGAAAATTCGCAAATGATATAAAATTTAAAAAGATTCCAAACAATTGAAAACAAAATGTAGATTTTTAAAGGTTTCGAACAAAAAAGCAGAAGCTTATTAAGAATTTGAAAAGGATTCAAGAGAATTAAAATTTGTTTAGGCTTCCTAGTATAATTTAAAATCATTTTATTTTTAAAGAATTAATTTTAAGAGAATATTAAAAAATATTTCAAAAAATTTCCAAATACTATTTGAATTAAAAAAATATATTATCTGGGAGATTTTGAGGACATTTTTTTTCTTGTTAAAAGATTTTTCAAAAATTTTATGAAAAATGTAAATCATTCTAAAAGATTTAGAAAAATTTTGAAAACATTAAACAAATAATTTCAAATTGGAAAAGATTTCCAAAAGTTTCATAAAATACTCTGGAAGCTTTTAAGGCAATTTTAGGAATAATTCGAGACAGTTTAAACTTCTATAATTTTTAAGCTGAACCTAATTTTTCCTGAAATTTTATAAGATCCTGTAAAATAAAAGAACTTTATTAGAAATTTTCTAGATACATTTTCGGCATATCTGAAAACTCAAGAAATCTTTTTTAATTTTCTGAAGAAACTTAGGAAAATTAGATTTATATAATCTTGAGAACAAATAAACTCAACATAAAATAAACTCAAAATTAAATAAACTCGAACTTCTCAAAATAATTTTTCTGATTTTATCCTTATGTTATATTTTTGTTAAAGTTAAAGTTTTGAAAATATTAATTTACAGTTTTAACTTTATCATTGCATAAAAGCTATAGAGTTCAACACATATATTTCAAAGGGATTATTTTTCAACTGAATAAAGTAAGGTTAAAGAGATTAAGTGTGTAAATATTTCTTGTTTTTCCATTTAGAAGTATAGTAGCTTGTAAATACGTCATGATGTAGAAGGTGATGTGGCCTATTCTCATATATTTCATATAATTTTTATTTGAAAAATGCCAATTAAGAGCAATCGAATAAAAATTAAGCAACAACAAAAATTTTTTTGAAGATATTGGGCTCAGAATACGAAAATTTGGAATTTCCTCACAATTAATGGTCAAAAATGGCCCCTAAACTATTTTCCCCTGGAATAATATGCACCGGATTTCTGATGAAATATAAAGAGAATATTCTCCGTAATAAATAAATTAAAAATCTTTTCACCGGGTGACGGAACAAAATCTTCAATTTCAAAATACACCTTTTTCATAGTTTAAAGATTCCTATAGTACTTGAAAATGTATTTTTAGCAAAAGAATTCGATCAAATTGATAAGAAATCCAGGTGAATTTATATGGATTCAGGATAAATTCATAAGAATTTAGAGTAAATTCAAAACAATTTAAGTAAAATGCAAAAGAAATTAAATGAATCGGAAAAACTCGATTAAATTCCATTTATATCAGTAAAATGGGAACGAATTTAGAATAATTGAAGAGAATTCAAGATATTTTGATGAAATTCATAAAAATTTGAGTAAACGGAACGAAATAAAAAAAATCACAAAATTTTCACTAAATTGATTAAAATGGAAGGTAACAGAATTCTGGACAAACTCAACAGAATTTAAGTGCATTAAAAAAAATAATTTAAACAAAAATTCTTAATTAAGAAATTTTGATTTAAAGGCTCAATAATTTAAATGTATAAAATGGAAGCTTTCAACACTTTTCAATTTAACAATTTGAAATTAAATGCCGTTCAATTGTCAAATTAAAATTTTAAACTTCTATAAATTGAACATTTTGGCTCTCGGTCAAAGAAAAGTTTCTTTGCCATAGAGAAATTTCTTTGGTTCAAACAAATTGTCTTTTGGGGGAACATAAAATGAGTAATTAGTAAAATAATTATTTAGTGAAATGAATCAAATTCCCGAAAAAGAAAGAATTCGAAATATAACATTCCTGAAATTAAAAAATTGCCGACAATTTGAAATTCCAGAATTAGAAAATTCCAGAATAATAAAATTCCCCAAAGTTTATATTACCGAATTTGAAAAATTCCTGATAATAGAAAAATCCAAAAATAAAATTGCCATGACAGGAATATTTTCAAATCATAAAATTCTCGAATCTGAAAAAAATTTCAAATTATAAAGTAAAAAATAATAAATAAAAAAATACTTTTAATTGATGAATATATTTTTTTATTTAATGTATTTTTTTATATTCCATTATTTATATATTAAAAAAATATTTAATGTGGAAACCGTTTGTTCCGTATTCTCTTAATACAGGGTAATTCATATTCGTCGATAAGAAATTTTCTTGAATAAACACCACGTTTTAAATAACAAGATCATATTTTTAGAAGACGAAGGTGAAATAATTTCATAGCGACTAGTTTTATCTTTACTTATTTTCCAATTTGTTCAATTCAATAAATTTAATTATTATAATAACTATTAAAATAATATATTATACATACAATATACATAATTATGTTAATATAATAACTATAATCAGTTCAATTATTTATATTATTTTAAACTAAGATCTGAGATCTGCCAGGGAATAATAAATACGTCTACTGACGCTTTTCTTTATCTTTAGTTTTTTTTTAATTTAGAAAATCATATTGTTATATTTAAAAATTTTAAACAGCGTCCTATTGGTTCAACAATTATAATGAATTATCTATCTATATATACAGATCTTGCTAGTGAAGAATAATAAAAAATTATGAATTACAACAAATTTTTTTTGCATAATTAGGAATTTTTTCAAAATGTGCATAAATAAAAAATACTTTCATTTGATGAACATATTTTTTATTTTATGTATTATTTTATATTTGATTATTTATTTATTCGATTAAAAAGAATATTAAATGTGGAAACCGTTTGTTCCGTATTCTCTTAATACAGAGTAATTCATATTCGCCGATAAGAAATCTTGTTGAATAAACACCACATTTTAAAAAACATCATATTTTTAGAAAACGAAGGTGAAATTATTTCTTATCGTCTAGTCTTATCTTTTCGTTATTTCTAATTAGTTCAATCTATTCGATAAATATAATTGTTATAATAATTAATTAAATAATATATTATACATATAAAATATATCATTATTATGTTAACATAATAACTATAATCAGTTCAATTATTTATATTATTTTAAATTTAGATCTGATATCTGCCGAGGAATAATAAATACGTTTCTTGACGCTTTTCTCTATCTTGCGTCTTTATTCTAAATTTAGAAAATCATATATTAGTTTTTTTATAAATTCAAAAGAGTGTCCTATTGGCTTAAAAATTATAACAAATGTTTTAAATGTACAAATTTTGCTAGTGAAGAATAATAAAGAATTAGAAATTCCAACAAATTTTTGTTGCATAATTTAGAATTTTTTCAAAATGTGCAAAAAACATGTTTTATTTTTAAACAAAAAAGATAAATTTTTACCCAAAAATGGAATAGTTAAATCTTCAGTTAGAAAAAATAAATTTTTAAACGAAAAACATGAATTATCAACCAAAGAAATTAATTTTTAACTAAAATTATGAATTTTTAACCAAGAAGATTAATTTTTTACTACAAAGACATATTTTCAGCAAAGTACATTAATTTTCAACTAAGTAGTACAATTTTTAATAAATGAAATAAATTTTCATCTAAAATGATCAATCTTCAGTTGAATTTGCAACTTTTTAAGTTCATCTTTTTGGTCGAAACCGCATTTCCTTAATTGAAAATTCGACTATTTTGTTGCAAAAATTGTTCTTTTGTTGAAAATTAATCTTCTTGGTTGAAATATTGACATTAATAAATATTTGTTAAAAATACAACTTTTTAGTCAAACAATTGTTTTTTTTCGGTAGCAGAAAGTTTCATCTGAAATGTTGAATTTTCAAGTCATAAAGACGAATTTTCTACAAAACAGTTGAATTTTCAGCCATGCAATATGAATTTTTTACTAAAAAGGATGACTTTTTAACATGATTGTTGAATTTTCAACAAAATGGTAACATTTTTACCCATAAAAGATGCACTCTCAACTAAAAATATAATACTAGATTTTTCAATCAAAAATAGTTGGATTTTCTTATCACGTTATTTTAATTCAGTTTGCATATATTATTTCAAATTGCACGAATATTATCAAAGAAATCATTTCTTCAATACGGAGAAAGAAAAAAGTGTCATTTAAAATCAAACAAATTTGTACTTATTTTAAATGTACTTTCACTTTCAATTAAAAAAAACAAAGTTAAAGAAAATGTTTCTTTAATTTAAACATAATTTTTTTCTGGCTGTAGATGCAAAAAATCTTTACGAAATATTTAGGTTCTCAAGGATGGCTTAGGTTCAAGAGGAAAATATTTCTACTAGGAGGATTCATTTTCTACCAAAAAGTCGAATTTCTAACAAAAATATGAGATTTGCCAAAAATAGGATACTTACGTTTACGTTTAAAAAATTATATTTTTGACCAAATAGTATATTTTTAAACCAAAAATGTTAATGTTTCGAATAAAAATGAAGTAGTCACATTTTCAGATAAAAAATTAATTTTCCACACACAAGGATAAATTTTCACAGAAAATGGAACCGTTAAATTTTTATCAAACAAAATTAGTTTTCAATAAAAAATCAATAAAAAATCTTCAAAAAAAATCTGCCTCGATTTTCGACAGATATTTTGAAATGTATATTTTCTGAGCTACCTTCGATAAAAAACGCTATAATCCTTTCTTCAGACTTTCTTCCCTATCACGCGCTGTTATGGTAAAATTAGGATTTTTTTCATAGCATTTTTGATGGATGAAACAAAAATTCCTACAAGTCTTCTTCTAGACTTTTGACGTATCTCACATCTTTTGGCGGAATGTTGGAATATTCGATTTTTGCATATCAATTTCGATAAATAAATTAAAAACGACGAGTTCTGTCAAAAATTGTTTCATAGAAATATTGTAGGAATTTTTGAACAATGAAATTCCTCCAAAATCTTGTCCCCATATTTCGCATCGTTTCGCTCAAAATTTGAATTTTCGAGTTTTTCCATAGTATTTTCAATAAATAAAACCAGAATGACAAGTGCTATCAAAAAAGGGTTCAAATGAATTTTGTAGGACTTTTTGAAAGCTATAATTTTTCTTTTAGACTTTTTTCCCGTATTTCGTGTCGTTTGGTTCAAAATTTGAATTTTGAATTTTTTTCATAGCATTTTCGATAAATAAAACAATAATGACAAGTACTATCAAAAACGTGTTTGAACCAATTTTGTGGCACTTTTTAAAATCTGCAATTTATCTTTGGAACTTTTTTCCGCAACTCGCGTCGTTTGGCTCTAAATTTTATGTTTATATTTTTTTCGTGGTATTTTCGATAAATATAACTGAAATGACAAGTCCTATCAAAAGATGGCTTGAAGAAATTTTATATGAATTTTTAAAAGCTATAATTCGTCCTGGAGACTTTGTCCCATATTTCGCGTCGTTTGGCTAAAAATTTTATTTTTGTATTTTTTTTTCATAGAATTTTCGATAAATAAGACCAAAAAAACGAGTCGTATCAAAAAATGGTTAAGAGCAAAATTGCAGCTATTTTGAAAAGCTTCAATTTTTCTCTGAAATTTTTTCACGCATCTGTAACGCATGGATAAAACCATAACCGTTAGTCAAGGAATGCTGATGAACGAACTCGATCTTTCTTTTAGGGCCAAAAAAAGTGTGCCAGAGCTCGATTCGATCCGTTCATTTTTTCGAGAATTATCGCGTTTACGGGCGGACGGACGGACAGACATACAGACAGACGCCATCACCAAAACTTAATTTTCGGATTCAGAGGGTCTTAAAACGTGGAGATTTTTTGAAAAACTGATGTATGAAATTTCGGACAATTCTAATACTTTCTCAATCATGAATGATGAGAATGTAAAAAATAGTGATGCCGTTCGATACGAGACTGTCTCGATATCATATCGAAAAATCTCGGTTTTTTCTCGTATCGGTATCGGTTTCTGAGACTCCAGTCTCGGTTTTGTCTCGTATCATTTTGGTATCGGAGAACCGATATATCGCTCGGATCGTCTCGGGATTTTGTGACTAGTCAGCCAGATGGTGGTTTCCTACGGAACAACAGTAGAAGGGGAACGGCGACAAGTTTCAACTACCTGAGGTCCAATTAACCTTTTCTTGTAATTTAAAGTTCTGAACCTTCGAATGAACGAAATATATTTTCCCAATTCTATTATATCTAGAAATATTTTTCAACTACAGATAAAAATATATATAAGTTTCTTTTATAATTGAATTATTTTCAATTTCCATTATATTTTTGCACTGTTTCTAGATTATAAAGCAATTAATGAAAAATGTTCATTTGAACGTTAAAAACTTCAAGCACATTACCTTTTAAATTTTCAAGCTTTGAAACATCTAAAATTCCTACATGTCTTTTAAACAAAATCGAATTTTCTCAAAAAAATTGGAAAAACTTTCAAAATTACAAAAACGGAATATGTGAAGGTGCCTCAATATAAAACTACAATTTTTTATTGTTGTAGGAGGTTGGCAGTACAGAACTGGATAACCAACAACATGGGAATTTTTCGAAAGTATCCAATTCCGAGCTAAAATATTGGTTAATTTAGGTCAAAACAGTCTTATTACAAAAAGTCATTCACGTCCGATGAAGTGGATGTTGAAGTTGACAATCTTAAAGTGACACTAAACTAAAATTGAAGCAGACTCGACTGCAGATTGCATAAAAAATTTAATGTTTCAGTTAAAAAAAGGGAAAGAATTCTCCCGAGATATGAAACTTTTGCATACGGGTAAATGAAGTTTAATGTCGAATACTTAGCTAATTCCGTGAAAAAAGACCGAGAATTTGGAGATTAAAATTTTACAGGTTTTCAAAATCGGCTTTATTTATCGGCGAATCAAAATGGAATTTTCAATTTGTTACAAAAATAAAAACTCATTCCCGAGATATGGGTATATTCTGAATGATAATAACAAAAAAGTTGTCTCGAAAAAAATCATTTTTTCCGATGAAATCAAAGTTGAAGATCGTGATATCACAGTATGACAGACATGTTTTTGCTGAAAATCCTAAAAAATAAGGAAATATATATGATTTCTTTTGTGATTAAATTATAATAATTCGAAGAAATATCGATAAACTAAAATCTTATTAAAAATTGTGAATGATAATGAAATTATATTTCAAAACAATCCTTTTACCACAATACGTAATTGATTTTTTATGTATTTTTTAAGCAATAAACCCATTTTTGATAAAAATGGTTGTTACCCAGTTTTGTGCTGCTACTTTTGAGATATGCTTTTCTAAAAGAGTGAATTATGAGTAAATTTCGATGTAAAGCTTTTATTGATTTTTTCCGTAAATTGTCCATTTCTTTTTTTATTTTGATGATTAAGACATTCACAATTTTCTGATTAAAGTCTACATATTTTACAATAATTTTGAAAATAATATTAATATAAGTAAATTAAAAAACTTAAAAAGGAAGTGAAATTGTATAAGATTACAACTAAAATATATCTTCTAATAATGACCTGTTATACATATTCAAATAAAATAGTACAATATAGTAATGTGAAAAACGTATTTATTAAAGAAAGGACTTATCACTTTCAGAAAAGAGGAAGTTTTTCAATTTGTGGGGGAAAATAATTTGTCATTATGATTTTGATTTTAAAGTATGAATCTAAGTTTCCTACAATTTTGCAGAAAATTTAAAAAGATATCTGAAGATTTCAGATATGTCGAAAATGAATCCAAAAAATTGTAAAGAAAATTTCGTTATTTTATAGGATGTTACAAAATCTGAGGAATAATAATTGGCGTCAGTTTGACCACATTTTTAAATTCTTTTTCAGTCTTTTTTTATTTTCTTTAACAATTGATTGGTCTTAAACATATTTTTAAAACGTCGAAACATTCTAAATATCTTTCAAAATAATTGAAATTTTTCCTTTAAAAAAAAAAATTAAAAATTAAAAACATTACCTTAAAATATTCTAGATTTTTTTTTTGGTGACAAGTTTGTGGAAGTTTTCAATTATTTTAAAATCATTTTAAATATTCTCTTCAAATTAATTTGAAAAAAAAGAATCATTTTAAATTTTGCTAGGAACTTAAGAAAATGTTTCATTCTCTTGAAATATTTCAAAACACGTGAAAAGCTTATAACTGTTTTGTTCCCTATCTTTGGAAACATGATTTTTGTTTGAAATTCCTATAAGTCTTTTAAACTAACTTGAATTTTTCTAACAAATTTGGAGAAACTTTCAAAATTACAAAAATTGCCTTTAAATCTTCCACATTTTTTTCAACATTTTTAGAAATGTTTTTCATCCTTTTGAATTTTCTTTAATGATTAATTAGTCAAAATAAAAATAAATCATTTGAAGTTTTCCTGCTTTTCTCGAAATGTTCAAAAATCCACATTTGATTAAAATTTTTTTTTATTCTCTTAAAATTATAAATAATCTATACATTTTTTTTAAACTTCGAAACATTCTAAATATCTTCTAAAGTATTTCGCATTTCTCCTCAAATTACAAAAAAAATCTGCAAAATCAAAAACATTACCTTAAATACTTCCAAATTCTTTTTGTGCCAAGTTTGCAAAACTTCTGAAATGTTCAAAAAATTCTTTTTTCCAAATTAATTTAAAAACATTATGAATATTTTTAATTTTTCTAGGAAACTGAAGACATTTTTCATTTTCTTAAAATCTTTCAAAACGCTCGAAAAGCTTCTAAATGTTTTGTCCACTATCTTCAAAAATTTACTTTTTGTTTAAATTTGATTTAAATCTTTTTAAGTTTTAAATTATTCTTGAATCATTTTAAAACTTCGAAATATCTCTTAAGCTTTCACCAATTATAAGATAAATAAATAAGCTAATTTACTAATATTTTTTAGAGAAATTATTATTATTATCACTCATAATAATAATAATTTCTTTCCGAACAATCAATAAATCAGAAATCAAACGGTACTTCGGCAAAATAAAAAGTATATAAAATACGATTACTAGTATTATTAGGTCACATGATCGTAGATTTACGTAAAATAGAAGTTGAGGGATACCTTTGCGCCTGTTGATCAAAAAAAAGCAAGAGGATTTATTTAAATAAAAACTTTCGTTTAAAGTTATCAAACTTCCATATGTTAATGTAAAAGATCTAATTTAAAAATTGAAGCCCTACTCTCTCTTTTATTGTGAACGAGGAAAATCACATCTGGACATTTTGTCTCGGAATTCCGATACGATACCGATACGAGACGAAACTTTCCGATATTTTTCCGATACGATACAAAACCGAGCGATACAAATCCGAGACTGGAAGGTGAGCATCGTATCGGTATCGTCTCAGTATCGCAAAATATCGCTCGGCAGCATCACTAGTAAAAAAGCTATACAATTAAAATAACCTTCTTTAGGCACTTAATTGCATTATGTATTCAAGCTGATGCTCATTCAAGGCAAATAATTTTTACTAAGTTTGCTTAATAGTTGTAATTTTCAATGGAAAATATAAATATAAATACGAAAAATATACAATCAAAAAAATCCCTCAAAGCATGAGATATAGGCGGGACATCCCATTTATCTCCCTGGAATATCCCAAGGATATCCCAAAATATCCTGAGAATATCCTATTAATGTCCCAATTTTATATGCCAAGGATGTCCCCAAGATATTCCAATTCTATAATTAAGTATATTCCTGGAAATTCATATATATCTATTGCCAATTATATGCATATTCAATCGTGTAAATAAAATAACTCATCATTTAACAATATTAGGTATTTTCCGCAGATTTTGTATAAACTATATAACACTATAAAGTACAGTAATAGTAAAGTCCCCTCTAAAGTCACTTGCAGGTAAATTCCATCATGGCTGTCAGTGTGCGAAAACTGTCGCGCAATAATAATTGTCGCTTTAACAAAAGTCAACAATTTTTCGAGTATTCGTGCCGGATTATAATTTATTCTCATTTATATCATGTAAACCAACGCGGTACATATTAATTTGATTGTTTTTTGTCATAAAAACTGATTTTGCCGTTATACTGATAGTGAAAAGTGCGATCTCTAAACTGCGCAATTTAGAGGTTATACACGAAGAAAAACGAAAGGTCAGTTTGGCCATCTAGATGTGCAGACAGATTATATTGGAAGGTTCAACTATAGGACAGCCCTTTAGGATGGCTAAAGCGACTATCTCTAGAAGGTTAAAACAAGAGATTCAAATCGATTATCTCAGAGTGTCGACTTGATGATCTCGGACGGTCGACTCGAACGTCATAGAAAGTCGAACTGATTATCGCAAAGGGCGGAATTGATCATTATAAAGGGTCAAATTGCTCATCATAGAGGGTCGATTTGTCATCTCAGATAGTCGTCTTGATCTCCTCGGACAGTCGATCTGACCATCTTAGGGGGTCGATTTGATTATCCTGCATTTTCTATATTTGTTTTCCTTTTCCTACTTATTCCAGTCTCTCTCTTAGAAGAGACTGGAAATTATAAAATTAAGTGTAACCTATAAAACCTGAAAATTTATGTGAAATACATAAATTCTGAAAGCATTTTTTATTCTTTGTGGATAGCGAGGTGTATGAGACATAATTTGATATGCAAAAACAATGCACATTGACAAAATATATTTGCAGTACGAAAGACTAAGGACACGGCGCGGCGTCACTGTATTGCGATGAATTGTAAAATTTCAAACATTGGAGTGAATTCAGAAACAAATGTCCCACATCTCTTTACTTTCTGCATCGTCAATAAACGCTGAAATTTTTGGCACGTTTTCAGTTTGAAACAACACGGTGACAACAAATTGATAGCTGAGCTTCCAGTTACGTCTTTATCCTTAATCCCTTGGAAGCATCAAATTGGACGTTGAAAATTCAAAAAAATAAACTTAATTCACTTTCCATCATGTTCTCTCTTATGCACTTCACTCTCCACGCATGTTCAAAATATCAAAAAACAGTTTAAACTTCTTAAAAATATGTTTAAGTTCAATAAACAGCAAATGTAACGCTGAACGGCACAATGACATTCACTCACTTCGAAAAAGGGCCTACTTTAAGGGCCCTTCCGATCTCGTCCGGAAAGGCACGAACGGGAAAAACCCCCAAAGTGAAAATTCAAGGAAAATTCAAGCTCCAGTCGTTTACGTTGGTTGTTGGCCACATGGACAAGCAACCAGAATTTGAAAACTGTAATAAACCCTCTCGAATGGCACTTAGGATAGATCGTGTTCAAAATAGAATATAGTGGCTTAAGCCATAAACATGAAATAATTCTGAAAATATGATAAAGTAGTTTAGGATTTTACAGAAGTATTTCTCTGAAGGTTTAACAGATTAAGTTGTAAATCTTTCGTAGATATTATCGCAGATGTTTTCGAGAGAAAGTATAAAAGCAGTCGCAGATGTTTAAAAAGTAATTATAAAAATTGTTACTTCGTAACACAAATCCTATCATTCTTGCGTAATATCAAACCATAGAATTGCCCCATTGAAAATCCGACAGCCTTAAGAGTAGAATTAAATGTACAGAAAAAAAAGAAACGATTAAATAAGAGTTCCAAAAAACCAACATGAATATGAGTGCGCTTGAGTTCTGATTTGTATTTGACAGACAGACACCATCGGAAAGCCTGTTTTTATTCGGATACGAAGAGTTACCGCATTTTGAATTTTTTCTATTTTTAGAGTTCAATGTAAAGAAAAGTGAAAATTTTGCATAATAATTTGTACCATTTTGCTTAGATTTAATCAAATTACTTGATACTACATATTTTTACGCAAAATTTACCAGAGAATTATCTGAGAATTTATCCGAGTTTTTGGGTCCCATTTTCGGTGACGCCTTCATACTTATTTCTGAATATTTTTCACGAAAATATTCCAAATTCAATTTCTGGAAATTCTCCAGTTCGTTTTTTTCATATGGAATATTTTCTACACGATTTATTCGTTACACAAGTGTAAAGACAAAAAAAAATTGTTAGTCAAGTCATGAATAGAGATTTAGATTTTTTAAATAATTAATTGACCTTCTTGGTTTTTTTTTTCTTTCTTGATGTTATCTTGTCATACTTATTCTCTATTTGTCACACATAGTTAGAAATTTATGCATTTTTGCTGGGTGGTTCATTTACTTTGTACAAGAAATAAGAAACATACTACATTTACTCAAATAACAAGTACAGTGTATAAATGTTTCCACATATTTTTATTAGTAACAATGTATTACGTTTCTTATCTTTTAATATTTTTCATTTAGAGAAAATATTTGAAAGATTGATGAAACAGACATTTATATTATTAAAACAATTTATTAACCCATTTAATAAAAATGAAGTGGTATGAATCACCCAGAGGAATAAATATTTTTTGAGCGATATATAATATAGGATATATGGAATATTGTAAAAATTGTTTTTTTTTTTTGGTTACTGATTCAGAATTCGAACTCCAAATATCAAAATTCAAAATAGGGGATCCAATAGGGCGCATCAAAATGATCAAAACCGATTTGAGTAAACATTATTACTCCGGTATTTTTCGGCTCACTGATTAAGAATTTGAGGTCAAAATTGCAAAATTTAAAATGGCGAATGTGTACTCTTTGCCGGCTTCAAAAAAATCAAATATTCGTTTCATCGATTTTATTTCAATCTTACACAACCTATTATACATACAAAAAGAAAAGAAAACAGTTATTTTGTTCGAAATTTTATTTTCGAAGAGTAAAAAAAAAATCTAATAAAATCTATCGAAACTACAGATAAGAGTCTCAGTTGGCAGCCTTAATATTTGCTTAATTTTCCATTAGAAGTAATAAATGACGTTTCCGTGATTGCATACATATATCGTTTACACAACTTGATTCCGGCTTCGAAGGAGAAACATATATAAAGAACTTCAAATTTAACAGAAACATCATTGTTACGCCTCTAATTATAAACAGACACCAAGGTGTTCAGTATAATCACACTGTTAAAAAAATATTTCATTAATTTTATTTCTCTATGAAAAGAAAATGAAGCTCGTGTATACTTTTCTCTTAACCGTAGTGCTTCAACTGGAGTTTGCTGGTAAATATATATTATATAACATTTAGTATTTAATTTCGATTAAATATTAAATTATAGTTTTAAGAGAATATAGGAGGTGTAAACACCTACATACGTAACTGACACTTTTTTTAAAAAGCTCATCTTCACACGAAATAAGATACAGTTTTGAGTTTGAGAAATTAAATTAAAGCATTCAGAAAGATCTATCTACTCCTACACTGTTAAAAATGTTTGGAATTCTCCAACACTTCTACAATACAAGCGTAAGGAAAAATTTCAAACACGGTATTGGAATGCCGAAATTGCAATACATGTATTGTAAGCGTCGTAAATCGTGAAGTCACCGTCGAGAATTCCAATACATGTATTGTAGCGTTTATAAGTCGAAAATTGTGCGCATGCGCCTCATCCGACCCATGTATCGCTGCATGATCCGTTGCATTTGAAAACTACAACATTATGTATTGTAGCGTTACCCTACATTTCGCAAATAAACTTCCAATACATTTAGTGAAAGTTTTATGCGGAAATTTTTAACAGTGTACATATTTCGAATTTCAAACAAAGTTTTGTTTATAATTATCAAAATGTATGAAACTATGAACATTCCATAGTGCCTTTTACTTAATTCCTCAAATATTTCACGAAATATTTTTAATTATATATATTATTATATTATTATATACGGCTCTATGTCGCGTTTAGGCGGTGTACCGCGCCACGTACATACATCTCCGTCAAACGTTAATCTACACTAAAATATTACATAAATTAAATCGCGCTCGCGAGATTACTAAAAACTGCTACATAGTAAAGTACATGGGACCCTATGGGGGAACCCATATGCGATCCTGTTTTGAATTCCTGTCTCAAATTACGATCTGAGATAGGATGGGAAATATTTGTGGGTTTCCACATGGGTTCTTATATGAATACCGTTATGGACACCCAGCTAGTACACGCGAGATTCGACTCCTCGGCAGAACTTTTTCAAATTTTACCTGAATAAGAAGTACAATGATATGTAACTGTTCAAGAAATTTGAAGGAGACAGATCATTTTCAACGAAAGATAATGCGCATCAAACTTATCAAGTTTTGTACGTATCGCAGATTGATTCTGATGGTATTTATTGAATATCCATTTTCAATATAAAAGTAATCAAAATTATTGGTCGTTTCATTCTGTAAATATAACCATGGAATAGCTATTTGTGATACAAGTGCGCAAAATAGGCGATTGCCAACAAGTGTAAATTTGTCGGCATGAGCCGGAGGCTCGAAGCACGAGTCGGAGGTTAGCGCATGAGCGAAGCGAGTGCGAAAACGAGGACGAGTGCGAAGAGCTGAAGGCGAATGCTGAAATCACACGAGTCAGCAATTGCCTGTGCGCACGTATATCGCACGTTATTTTTTGCAACAACCTTCCGAGAAAGTTGTACTAAGAGAAAGACAAAGGAAGAATATTTACAGTTGCGGGGGAGGGGGGGGGTAAGCGGTGAAACCCTCAGCGGAACGAAAACAAATTCTAAAAATACGAATTTTTAATTAAATTAAATCGAAATATATGAAAATAACTAATATTGTATCTGGTGGAGTACACTCTTCACCAGTTTGATTCGAATCTTTATTTAAGTCCATCTTCTTTTGACAATGAGAAGGAAAGTTTCACTTGCACTCTAAACACGTCGACTTTAACCTCGCACCTGTCATCAGCTGTTCGCTTGGACACTGAGCGCTGATGTTTCTACGTTTTCCCTCGAGTTGTCGCGATGCGGAAAGTTGCTTATCTGCAAAGTGCGCATGCGCGTACATTCCGCTGATGTGGAAAGTATATAAGAATCGAACTGCGCATGCGCCAATATAATTCCCGCATCGTTATCCGGAATGAGTCACTTTGCATATAATTTAGCTATATGGAACGGAGTACTTTCGAGGTGGGTGTTGCAAAAAATATGTATTGCATTTTAACAAAATTTTGCGTGTGTATGAGCAGTGTTTCATGGTTGACTGTGTTTGTGTGAGCGCTCCAATGTGTCAAGATGCTTTGTTTACAGACTCTATCAAGAGTTCAGCCGACATAACACGAACTTTTCCGATCTGTTACCACGTACTATAAGCAAAAAACTTTGAGGCCGAGGTCAGCCCATGTACTAACTGAACGCCTTGATTCAGGTGCCTACATATCGCGTTCTAAGCTGTTTACACATCAAAAATATGTTTACACATAAATAATTCCGATTTTTCTATATTTCTTCTTACAGAATTAAGTTCGCGCAGGCGCACTGTGGCCCATTTTTCTGCCTTCCTAACTGACAATATTTCTCCTGAGGGAATTCAACCTGGCCAGCCTACTAACATGTTCAATGATCTTGGTGGAGCGACTTTAGCATTTTTCGCTATTCCTGCTACAAGGCTTAACCTTCAAACAAAGAGTAGCCGCTATGTGAAACTATCGAATGACGTAATTCCTGTATTAATAGCAAATGGTTTCATCGTTTCAAGAGTGACACTGACAAGGACTGTTCGTGGAATATATGATCATGGGCGCGTACGCGTTAAAGTAAACATGCTTTTAGAAGGTGCAGATCCAGAATATGAACCAATGTCTGGAAACGATTTAATGTTATATGATGAACGGATGAGATATGAAGGTCCTTGGCCTGCGAATATAAGACTCGTTCTGAGCAGATTAAACGAGATTAAGGCCAGGATGGACAGGGAGAATATGCAGGGCCGCATTCAGAACGGGGCCCCCAGCAATGCGGAATAAATTGAAAAGCGGCCCTGAGAACATGTAATATCGAACCAGTCACTCAGTTTCCCATTAACCCTTACACTCGCTTTGCTACCTGCATTTACTTTGCAAATAACGTAACTTTGTAATTTATAGAATAATCCATTTAGTAAGTTTCAAGCAAATTTATATCAAAAATTTACGATTCAAACCCGGGGCTCTTGTGTCCATTGGTTTCAGCGCCGCCTCTCGAGGGGCTACTAATTGAGAAATCTGGAGATCTTAAAACTATGAATGCGGTCTCTATCGTGGCAGTCTCAGATTTCTCAGTGACTAGCCCCTCGGAATAATACAAGTGAAAAAACATGTAAAACTAAAATACAAGATCTGTCTAATTATTCTAGCCATTTCATGAAACGACTAACACTCTTATCAAGCACATCTTGTGTGATAATGTTTCATGAATATACTTTTAAGTAATCATCGCTTAACCCTATGCTTTGATTGTTATTAAAATATGAATTTTGTTTAAAATAAAGGATGCAGTTTTAGGAATCAAACTTCAACTTTTTTGTTTAATAAACCTTCTCATAATTATTATCAAAAAATTGCGACAAAATTTGACAAAACAAAAACTGTTGTATTGCTTCAAATAATTTTAATTTACCCGCAAGAATGATCTAGTTTTAATCCAAAACACATTTTTATTCACTGAATTCTTTCTGCCTAAAATTGCCTTAGTTAAAATTTCACGTTTCAAGAGATACGAAATAAAGATTACTTATGAGGAGCCTCTTATACTTGAAGGGTTACAGTACAGTACTAGATAATCAATATTTTGATCGAAAATGGGTTCATTGAATACATTTTTTTTAAATCAAATACACATTGTAGTACAAGTATTTTTTCAAAATACAATTTTTTGTTTTTATATATTTTTTTAATTTATTAAAAATATTAGTTACCATTTAGTTATAATTTTCACGTAGTAATAATTTTTTTCAACATTTTAGCATTTATATTTTTTAAACTTATTTTAAATGTATTGAATTTAACGGAAAATAAAAAGATTTTTCTTCATTTTTTTTTATTTTCTCGGAACAGAATCATTTTTTTTACAAAACCTTCATTATCCTCATTGAGCATCTCCATATCTCGGGAGAAAATTTTTCTTTTTGCAAAAAATTGAAAACTTGTTTTTTAATTGCTATCCAAAGCCGATTTTCAAAACCCATGACATTTTAATCTCAAAATTCTTATTCGGTTTCCTCGGAATTGACTAACTTTTTTTCATCAAACTTTATTCACCCGTATTCAAAAACATAATATCTCGAAGGCATGGTTTTATTTTATTTGTATGCTAAAAATTAAATTTTTCATCGCAATACGCAATCAAGCCTGGTCCAATTTTAGGTTAGTGTCACTTTGAGATTGTCAACTTCCATATCCATTTCCTCGAACCTGGCTAACATTCTTTGATAAACATTTTTTTGTATTAATTCAAGAACATTTCGACTCGGAAGTGGTTTTCTTTAAATGGTTATTTCGATTTTAAAGAATTTTTTTTCGCCCTTTTGAAAAACTCCCACTTTGTTGGTTATATAGTTCTGCACTGCCACCCTTTATTTATATTTGAAACGAATACAAATTTTACTTTGTTTGCAAATAAAACGTATCCAAGTACATTTCTATGCGTGAAAAAAGTCAGTGATGAAGATAGTGGAGAGAGTCGTTCCCATTTCTTAAAAAACAAGCTGAATTGAATAGAGTTGAATAGAGAGTGTTATCAAACTTTTACATTCTCATCAAAAAAGGTATTAGATTTGTGTAAAATTTGACCCCCATCCGTTTCTGTCAAATGTCCACGTTTTGAGACCTTCTGAACCCGAAAAACAGGTTTTCTTGAATGTGTCTGTCTCTGTGTCTGTAGATTTTTAGTCTGTTAGCACGATAAATTTCGAAAGAATTGACAGATTAGATTGGCCTTTGGCCTCTTTGAGTGTCCTGAACTGAAGGTCAAGTTCGTGACCCAGCCATTTTGGATGAAAAATCAAAAAGTTAAGGCATTTTCAAAATTTTGGATACCACTTTTCATGAAACTTCTATGTAACTATGTAAGTATGTAACTATGTAACTTTCTATGTAGGGCTATTTGTAGTACTCAAAAAGACGAACAATTTATCCTCATGACTTTTTTCGATGAAAAACCAATTACCAGAGTTACAGCATTAACAAATTTCAAAAAACAAACGAAAATGAAAATTTTAAGGCAAACAACTCCGAGTCCGAACTTTATTTGAGGGGCTGATAGCAAAAGCGGAGTAGAAAATTCTTTGGAGCAAAAACGAGTTAAGTACAATACGGGCAAAGACGAGTTAAAATGAAACAAGAATAACGAGGATTGCATTGTATATTATAACATAAAAGTGTAATACAATGATAGATTGTGATATAATCTACCGTAATATTATATCGTTATATTATAATATACGATACAATTTTCATTATTCTTGTTTCTTTTTAACTCGTTTTTGCCCGCATCGTTCTTAACTCGTTTTTGCTCCGACGATTGTTCTACTCCGCTTTTGCTATCAGCCCCTCATTTATCCCAGCGATAAATATTGAAAGTAAAGCTGGCGGAGATATGGTCCTACTTGTCCTAGGAGGTCCGACCGCAGCCTTGCTCGTGCCACTGAACTCGCAAGTGGATCGAGTGGAGATACGTTCGGGCGACCGAAATGACATTCTTTCCTCCTTCTCAACTGAGGTTCTTGAGGAACCTTCACAGAGTAGCCAATGTCTAAACACGATGTCCGTGAAGTTAGTACACCAACAATTATATATCCAACTTTCGTTTAATGGAATCGTTTGGTCCTGTTTGGAAGCCAAATTTGGTCGTTTTGTCGGCAAAACTGAAAAAGATATTGAGTTTTCAAAATTGGAGTGCTAACTTCTCGCTGCAAAATAAATTTAAATTTTTTTCAAAAATTCTTCTACCAATCATTTGGACGTCGTTCTCTCGCGTTTGGAAGCTCACTTTTGACGTTTGGTCGACGAAATTGTGTGAGTTATCCAATAAAAAGTAATTAGCACCATAATCGCGAGCGGTGCCTTCTCAAGTGGTAGTGACCTCCTTTGGTCAGCCGTGTCCTTAAATATAATATGATGTGTCAGACATCCTGACAAGAAGATTTGTCAAAAAATCGAAGTTTTAGGAGACATGCATGATTTCAGCCCTTCTTCATTCACGGCGTGCCTGAACGGGAGTTGAATAAAATTTGTATGAACGCCTCAGATGTTTGCAGGATCTTTGAGTAGAACATAAATAGGGATGTTTTGGACAAAAATGGAAATATTTCGTCGAGCGCTGTCAAAATAAAACTGGTTTAAAGGTTTTTTATACCTTTTTTCACTAATTTCGTAACTAAAGCGGCTTTCAAATACTTTTTTCAAAGTTACGTAACAGCGAATCTCTCCATTAATTTTTTGGGTCAAAGCACTTGATTTAAACAAAAATTTCCCACTTATCCGGTGTCGCTATTTTATTTTTAGACAGCTACATAATTTTTTTAAGGTCAAAAAATGGTATGGTTCTACGCAATTTTCAAAATCCATTGACTGCACATTTATTTCTAACTCAAATTTAATTGATACAGTCCCTATACGCAAATATCGTTCTTACCTTCTTTTCGTACTCTTTTTGAACGACTGCAGCTTAATTTTCATTTTTTTCGGTTAATTTTTATAAATTGAAAGTTTCTCCGTCATCACTTTTAAAAAATTTTAATGTCATTGAATTTTATTTGACCATTATAAATCAGCCTTTATATTTCAGTGAGAAATAAGAATA
Organism: Andricus curvator; assembly: GCA_932195095.1. NCBI lineage: Eukaryota > Metazoa > Arthropoda > Insecta > Hymenoptera > Cynipidae > Andricus > Andricus curvator. The sequence goes on along the minus strand of CAKNYM010038831.1, from coordinate 13,148 downwards.
ACTCGAATCAAGCTGTGAACTTATGGATTTATTTAAATAAGCTTCATATCATCATAACATTTTCTTCAATAATTTGAAAAATGAATTCTTGAACACTGACACTTAATTGTAGTTTTTTCATGTTTTTGTATATTTTAAATTAGAAAAAAAACTTATATATGAAAAGAGTTGTATTCACAAACAGCCCGCAATTGTTCATCATAATTTGAATTCGCTCTTCCAACTGTATACTTCTCCCACGTGATTTTAAAGTCATGATGAACGGATTCCATTGCTTGTTCGTTATAGAATCCCAAACCACGCTGATGAAATATTATCTTCAGACAAATTGTGGATAAAAATAATTTACGAACGTAAACAGACAAGCTCATCATTGGTTTTTGATCATTTAGGTTTATCCTTTTTTTATTAATTTTTTTTTTAGTAAGAGAGATGATTTCCATTATAACTAAATGCGAAAATTTTCATTGTTTTCAAGCCAAAAATTTTCTACGAGAATGAGTACAAACAAACAAAAAGTTTACAAAATGCAGTCGTTCAAAAAGAGTCCGAAAAGAAGGTAAAAACGACATTTTCGTATAGCGACTGTATCAATTAAATTTGAATTAGAAATTTTTTGACCTTAAAAAAATTATGTAGCTGTCTAAAAATAAAATAGCGACACCGGATCAGCTGGAAAATTTTGTTTAAATTAAGTGCTTTGGCCCAAAAAATTAATGTTGAGATTCGCTAATACGTAACTTTGAAAGAAGTATTTGAAAGTCGCTTTAGATACGAAATTAGTGAAAAAGAGTATAAGAAACCTTTAAAGCAGTTTTATTTTGACAGAGCTCGACGAAATATTTCCTTTTTTGTCCAAAACATCCCTATTTATGTTATACTCAAAGATCCTGCAAAGATCTAAGACGTTCATGAAAATTTTATTAACTACCGTTCAGGCACGCCATGAAGCGGGGCTAAAGTTCTACTTTTCAGGAGTAAAGTGACTTCATACGCAAATGATACAACATTATACATCTGTGAGTACGAATTTGCAGTTAATCGAGTCCCTCACCGCAAAAACTGTGGTACGGAAACATTCGAAAAATTTTGAAAATTTTTGGATTATCTAAATTTCCGTATATTTTCAACATTTCTAAGATGTTCAAAATTTATAAAATTTATAAAATTATTCAAATTTATAAAATTATCAAAGTTTCTAAACTGCTGAAAATTTCTCAAATTATAAAAACGTCTCAAATTTCTATAGAAATCAAATTTTTAAAAGTACCAATTTTGCCAAAAAATGTTATTATTTATATTTACAATCGATTTTACAAGCTTTAAAACTTTCCAAAATTTCCTAAATTCGTACAAAAATAGAAATAACGATTCTGAAATTCCTCCATATAAGCAGAAATCATGCTTGTGTTAAAAGAAACGCATTTCGAAAATACAACATAAACTTGTGCCAGGAAACGCAGTCGAAATGAGTTTTGTGATTATTTCGAATTAATTTGTTCAATTTCATTTTTATTTCATATATTCGTTGAGAATCTCATTTATATTTGCTTCTGCACATACATACCGTATTATATATTAATAATATAAAATTTGTAATAAAAACTAGTTCCACGGGTGTCGCAATGATTCCCAACATTTCTTATTTTTATAAGGGGCCATCCATATACCACGTGGACTGTTTACGGGGGGGGGGGGGTATGGCGAAATTACACGCTTGTCCACGAGGGGAACCGAGGGGATCGGCCTAGAATCCACGTCAACACACATGATAAACTAAGAATATTTTTACGACTTTTTGTTTGGACTTCAAACCCTGTTTAAGCTCGCGTTCTCAAGTAAATCCGAATTTTCAGCCAATTCATCGTTCCTTTTGGCCTCCTTGCTTTTAAAGACCAATGATATGTATATTTTCGTAAAATATGTCCATGTGGACAGAGTAGGGGTGGGGGAGGGGTCGTCAAAATTCCACGGCTGTCCACGAGGGGGGAAGGGGGTCAAAAAGTGGTGAAAAATTGTCCACGTGGTGTATGGATGGCCCATAACAACAAACAATTTCTCTTAATGAAATATTTTTTAGTACTAGTCATTTTCGATTTTTAAAAATTTGATGTTTTTGGGACCACCGTAATATACAGTAGATATATATGTAAATTTGGCTGGTCCAAAAAAATGATTTTGTTGACTTTTTAAAGTAGTGCCCCTTATTTTGTTTCATTTATTGAAAACAAATTTCAATAATTTTTTTAGATTTAAAAAGTGTTCAGATTTAGGGCACAGCCCTTAGATTATTCCAAGGCTTTAAAAATGCAGTAAATCCTTTAATTAAAAAAATAATAGTGAAAACTTTACAGAGGTGATGTAAAACTATCGTGCGAACAACACCACAGCTGAAAATGTCCTTTATTGAATAAATTCACCCTCAAATTCGACGAAACTCACCCCTTAAGATAACAATTTTCACTATATAAGTATTCAAAATAATTCCCCTAAAATAAACATTTTTCCCCTCTTCACCCTTTATAATTCATCAAAAATTATATTTTCTATTGGACATGGGTTCGATACAAAAGCAAGCTACAGGCTTGATTTTGTTTATAACAACATCTGTGTTATAGTTCATACTGTCAACTTGTCAAATCTCTTCTCTATCATAAAGTTATCTAATAAACCACGCTCTTTTATCAGTTACTAATGTTATTTTAATATTATCTATATTCGGGAAGAAGTGAAGTTGGAAATTGTTTCTTTAAAAATGAGTTCCTCGCACTCGGCACGCATCGATGCATTGGGCACAGAGAACTTTGATACGTGGAAGCTCCAAGTGAAAGCCCTTTTAGTGAAAAATGACGGGTGGAAATATGTTAGTGGAGAAAAGCCTAAACCGACGGTAATCGAAGGAAATGCGGCATCAGAAGCGGCAGCGAAGACCTGGGATGTTGCAGATATGTTGCCAACGAAATTTGGGTGACATTGCACGCAATCTATCAGTCGAAAGGGCCGGAAAGGAAGACAACCCTTCTGAAGAAGCTTACGTTGCACAAAATAGCTGAAGGTGGAGATGTGAGAGAACACATCCGAGAATTTTTAGATGCTGTGGACAAGCTCCATGAAATGGAAGTGGATATCAATGAACATTTGTTGACAATCATGTTGTTATACAGCTTGCCACCCAGCTTTGAAAACTTTCGGTGTGCGATAGAATCACGCGACGATCTCCCGATGCCAGAAGCCATAAAAATCAAAATCATCGATGAAAGTGATGCTAGAAAGTCGAAGAACAGTGATGTCATATCGAATTTTAGCGCTATGATAGCTGGAAGTAGCAACAGCAGCCACGCTCAGAAGTTGAGGAAAAAGGGGAAGAAGCAAGACTCAAATAAAGAGAAGCAGTTCTCTCCGTTCAAGTGTCACCGATGTGGAAAGGTGGGTCACAAAATTGCTGAATGCAAGGCGAAGCATGTAAATTCGTCAGAGAAGGCCAGTAAAGCAGAGGAATATGGTTTCCCCATTACTGTCAACGAAGAAACAGCACTAAAAACGGAAAATCTCTACTCGGAAGGAAAATGGTGTCTCTATAGTGGTTGCACATCACATATGTGCAGTGATAAGAACAAATTCGTAAGTAGTCAATAGCATAACAATGTACAATTGAACTTAGCAAGTAGTGCGACCACCACAGTCGAATCTAAAGGAACAGTAAAGATTTTGAATAATGACTGTAATAAAGAAAAAGTGTTAAATTTAGAGAATACACTTTTCGTTCCAGATTTAAGGACGGATTTAATCTCTGTGGGTAAGATTGCCGATAAAGGTTATGAAGTAACCTTTAAGAAAAATGCAGCTGTGATTCGAGACGAGAATGGATGTGAAAAGTTGTTTGCTGAGAGAGTTGACGGACTATACTATATTCGGGAAAGTGTAGCAAACGCAAAGGTATTATCCGAAGAACATGCCTTATCGAAATTAGAGTTATGGCACAAACGACTCGGTCATCTAAATTTTAATGATCTGAAGAAGCTTTTGACAGATCTTGAAATAAATTTCGATAAAGGGGAAGAAGTTTGTGTTTGTGAAACGTGCATCAAGGGAAAGTTTACACGAAGTCCTTTTCCAAAGATTTCGTCTCGTAAGACAAAATTATCAGAAATCGTGCACTCAGACTTATGTGGTCCGATGCGCACGCAATCTGAAGGTGGCGCGAAGTATATTTTGACTTTTGTTGATGATTTTTCTAAAATGTGCAGTGTGAAGTTTTTAAAATCGAAGGTCGAAGCATTAGAAGCTTTTAAAATCTACCGGAGTTTAGTAGAAAAGCAAACGGGACAACAAATGAAATTTCTCCAATCTGATAATGGGAAAGAGTATCTAAACAAGAAATTCAACGATTATTTAGACAAGAATGGCATCACCCGAAGATTAACTGTTGTCTATACGCCTTAACAGAATCGAGTGGCGGAGCGTAAGAACCGCACATTAGTGGAGATGGCAAGATGTTTATTGCTAGAATCGAATCTCACTAAATCTTTCTGGGCAGAGGCTGTAGCAACTGCTAATTATATACGAAACAGATGTCCTTCAAGAAGCCTCAATGGTCAAATACCATACGAACGATGGTACGGAAAACTACCAGATATCTCGCACCTAAAAACTTTTGGAAGTAAAGAACATTGTTTGGATAAGACACCCGGAAGAGACAAGTTTGATCAGCTAACACGTAAATGCTTATTCTTGGGATATTCTGAAGAATCCAAAGGATACAGAGTTTGGTTGACCGAAGCTGGAAGAGTAGAAATTACCAGAGATATGACTCTTCTCAACGAGTTTCTGCCGACGAAGAAATACGAAGAATTTATCGAGGAAGGACAAAAGAATTCAACAGAAGAGAAAACCTTAGTGGAAATAGAGTACACACCAATTCAACAAACTCCAGAAATTGAAGTGAACGAAGTACAACAAGATGATTTTCGTTCTGATAGCGAAAATCAAGATTTCAGAACTGGAAACCCAGGAAGACCTGCAAAAACCTACAACATGAGCAACGCAGCTCTCGAAGAAGAACATTTTCAATGTGCTAACATCGCAGAAATCTCCTTGAAGGAAGCGCTCACCGGAAAAGAAGCCAAAGAGTGGAAAAGTGCAATTCAAAGCACTTGTAAAGAATAGAACTTGGGTGTTAGCAGATCATCCCAAGGGTTGAAATGTCATTGGTTGCCGACTTGTACTTAGAAACAAGTACAACGGCGAAGGAATTTTGGAAAGAAGAAAGGCTCGATTGGTAGCCAATGGCTACTCACAACGCCCTGGCCTTGACTTCAACGAGAGTTACGCTCCAGTAGTTCGACTCAGTTCGGTAAGACTTTTAATGGCTCTTGCTGTGCAGAAAGACATGGTTGTTCATCAGTTAGACATAACCACCGCTTTTCTAAGCGGTGAACTCGAAGAAGAAGAAGTATATATGGAGGTGCCTGAGCTTTTTGAAGAGCTGTTATCTGAAATCGCAATAAAGGAGAGATTGCAGCAAGGAAAGTCTCAAATAAAAGGATCAGCGACAAGAATGCTCTCAGGACTCCAGAAAGGAAATAAATTCTGCTTCATGAAAAGGGCCTTATATGGTCTAAAGCAGGCTGGACGTCAATAACATAAGCGGCTTGACAAGGAATTAAAAGGCCTTGGGCTAAAGCCCTCAAACACAGATATGTGTGTTTACATTGGCAAACGAAAAGAAAAATTGCTAATTGTTGCAGTTTACGTCGATGGCATGCTGATCTTCTCAAGTGATATAGAGTGGATCTCTAAATTTAAGCAGGATTTGAAATTACGTTTTGAAGTAACAGACCTTGGAAGAGTCAAGTATTGTCTTGGCATAGAATTTAAACAAGAGAATGGATCCATGAAAATATCACAAGGTGGATATGTCGAAGATATTTTAAGAATATTTGGGATCGAAGATTCGAGGCCTGCTGCTACACCGATGGATTCAAATACGAAGTTTGTAGAAGAGGAAAAGGATTCAACTGAAAGACACGAAGAGTATCCTTTTAGGGAACTAATAGGAAGTCTCATGTACCTGGCTGTTGCAACACGACCAGACATAGCATTTTCGGTCAATTTCCTCAGTCAGTTCAACAGCGTATACCAAAAACAGCACTGGATCGCAGCAGAGAGAATTCTACGTTATTTACGTGGAACCACGAGCCTGGGTATCACGTACGAGAAGAACTCTAATCAATTGGAAGGATTTGTCGATGCTAATTGGGCAGCATGTCCTCAGGACAGAAGATCTTACACTGGATGTGTGTTCGTCCTTGCGAATGGAGCAGTGACAGATCACTGAAGTTAAGCAGCGTTCGGCGCGGTTAGTACTTGGATGGGTGACCATTCGAGAATACTGCGTGCTGTGCCTACCCTGAAAGGGAAATGGCTTAATGTTATACTTACTTACTTACTGAAGCTGCGAAAGAAGCATTATATTTAAACAGATTCCTAAAAGAAGTCGGATTAGGAAATCAAGAAGTAATCAAAATCTACAACGACAACCAAGGGGCACAAGAACTCGCGAAGAATCCAGTCTTCCATTCCAGAGCGAAACATATTGACATACGTCATCACTTTGTGAGGAAAGCACTCGAAAATGGGTTAATTACGTTGCACTATCTTTAATCAGCTGAGTTGATGGCTGACGTGTTCACTAAAGGATAACCAAGAGAAAAGCATCAGAAGTGTTTGTTTAATTTTGGAATGAAAATTTAGTGACGTAAATTGCTGTGCGCTTGAGGGGAAGTATTGGACATGGGTTCGATACAAAAGCAAGCTACAGCCTTGATTTTGTTTATAACAACATCTGTGTTATAGTTCATACTGTCAACTTGTCAAATCTCTTCTCTATCATAAAGTTATCTAATAAACCACGCTCTTTTATCAGTTACTAATGTTATTTTAATATTATCTATATTCCGATAAGATCCACCTAGTTACAACATTTTCTTTCTTCGAAACTTTCTAGTTCAATACATATTCTATATAAGTATATTGAAATAAAAAGTTTAAATACACTCAGACAAATGTCCTCTTGTGACAAAAGGATGTTTCTTGACGTGAATAGAACTTCCTCCTAAATTTAAGGTTGAGAGGATTTTCATTAGTCTCAACATGAATCCTTTTGCAGTAAAAATTTTCCTTATGCGACTAACTTCTCCTAATCTTGTAGCCAAATAATTCTGTTTGTGTAAAAAATATATATCCATGTCGTTCAAAAGAAAACAGACAAGAGGACGATGCTTTTGTTTCAAGATAACTTAATCTCTGAGTGTGCCCAAAATGTAATTTTTTATGAATTATTAAAGTTTAAAGGTGATATTGGGGAACAATATTTTTTTTAACTCCATTATTTTTCATCTTCTTCTTCATTCATAATGTGTCCCCTACGAGTTTACATGCTCGTTGTTTCTCACAAAACCATCTACATATTTTATATTATCTTATCCTTACTATTTACAACTATTTACATTGATTCTCATATCTACATCCTTACTTCTATATTAAAGATAGCGGAATACGAAAGAGTGAGCGAGCAATAGAAAGTTTTTATATATTTTTCGCTTAAAATTTTCGTATCAATTTGATGAAATTTAGGGAAGACACTTAGAAATTACATGATAGTGTCTCGAGGGGTGAGTTTTTGGCGAATTTGAGGGTCAATTTATTTATGAAATGAAATTTGTAGCCTTCGTGTTCTTCACACAATAGCTGTACATTATTTCTGTAATGTACAACTATCATTTTTATAATAAGAGGATTTATTTAATTTTTAACCTGAAAAAATTCGGCTAATTTTTTGTTGACAAAGTGACACAAAATGAGGGATTGAGACTTTAAAATATGAAAAAGTAATTTGTTTGGTCTAACCTATTCAAAATATATATATGAGTAAATGTTTGTCATGAGGACAACCGCAAGCTTTCACCGAGAGTGGGTGCCGTTCTACAAAATTGTACCCACTCCCGGCGAAATCGCAGTAATATTTCAGCCGTAACCACGCCTCACGACCGTGAGATAGGTGGTTACAGTCTGCGACGGACTCAATACGACGATCCGGCAAAATTCAAGGAAAGCAAACGTCAGCTCATACGACATCGACTGATCCTTCACATTTTAATGGAAGATGCCGTGCATTCTCTTGTCGATGAGCTGTTCGCGGAAGTTTTTCTTCTGTGCTTTCTCAATCCGGGCTTTCAGGAGTGAGTACTTGAGATGGATAAGATTTTATGCATTTTGCTCACCCCTGATATTGAAATCAAGGCCGAGTGTTTCAGCAGCCTCCTCTGCTGCTTTGTACAGAAACGCTCCTTTGGTCACTTCTTCGTGCTTCCTGAACATTTTAAGAAAAGGGTCTCGTCCATTTGTGACTGTATGTGCATTACCCAGAATAATCCTCATCTGCCGGATGAGACGTTTGTATCTGCTTCGGAGAGAATCCTTATATATATATAACCACAAGGGTTTGTTGCCTGAGCCCCGCTGACGCTGGGCACTGGCATATTACATGCATATTACTGTCCTCATATCTTTCTTGGGTAAGCCCAAAATTCCCCTGGCTCTGTCTATCTTATAGGTATGACCCAGGATGGATTTCGCCTGACGGCAAACCCCGGATTTGTTTCCAGTATTCCCGGTGTTTTGCTCGGATCCATCTTTTAATGGCCATCACGACACAACAAGACGCTATTCCCAGTACCGTTGCCGGTCCTATGTATTCACTTTCTGCACCGTATTTTGCAAACTGGTCCGCCTTTTCAGTGCCCTTTATCCCTGTGTTACCAGGGACCCCTATGAGAGCCACATTGTTTCTTTCAGCAAGTTGGTTTAATGTCTTTTTGCATTCCCAAACTAGTTCTGATATTATTTCTGGTTTCCATATTGCAGTTGGTGTCGCTTGGCTGTCCGAGCAGATCGTAATCTGTCTGCCAGCAGCGTTTTCCTCCATTAGTGTTTCAGCACAGCGAAGGACGGCCAGGACCTCCGCCTGAAAGACAGTAGCATGTCGCCCAAGCGGGATCCCTATCGCCCTCCCTCCGTTGTCGTCGTAGATGCCTGCTCCTGACCCTCCCTCCCCCCTGGACCCATCCGTATACCAGATTTTCCCTTGGAGGAGCGGGTTACCATTTGCTTTTCACAAATCCCTGCTTGGAATGCAGACGCAGAAAGCTTTGGCAAAGTTGAAGCGTTTTGTTATTTTATCTTGCCTCGTCTCTAGAGTCGGCAGTGCACTGATGTCACTTGGGAGCCTAATGTGCCTAGTCCCCCGAGTCCATCTATTTGCTCTTGCCAAGCGATCCATCGCGTGTGCCGCTCTAGCAGTTATCGCAACATGTAGGGGTTCTTCACAGAACATGAATCCCATCGCCGCTGTGGGCGTAGTCCTAATTGCTCCAGTCAAACCCCTAAATGCTAGCGTTTGTAATCTTCGAAGCCTGTCCTGCATTGTTTTAAGTTCTGTCCGTGGCCACCAGACCACGACCGCATGTGGGAGCCTTGGTTTTAGGACAGCAGAGTAGAGCCATGGAAGCATTTTAGGCCCTAACCCTCACGTCAGCCCAAAGGCTCTCCTGCACATCCAAAAAGTCTAAACAAACTTCCCGCACTGGATCTCTAGGTGATTTGCCCAGTTCAACTTGCTATCTAGAATTACTCCCAGATATTTAACTGAATCTTAAAACGTCAGGTTCCCTCTACAGAAAACAGGAGCTTCGACTTTCGGCCCTGACCAGGATTAAAAAGACATCCACACAGCCCTGAGTATAATACCCCTCTTTATTTAGCCTTCGAAGAAGGCCGTCCACTAAAATGCACCACAGGGGGGGCGACAGGACACCCCCTGTGGGCAGCCCCGCGGAGCTATTCCCCTTACTAGGCCTTCACCCCATCTGGTTTCGAGTCTCCTCCGGCGTAGCATGTTTCCTATCCAGCATACTAGCTGGTCCGGCACGCCATATCTCAAAACCTCTCGACAGATGACTTCTGGAGGAGTATTGCTGAAAGCACCCTCTATATCCAAGAAAGTGCCCACAGTATACCCCCTTTGTTCCAACTGCTGCTCCTATTTTGCCACAACAGCATGAAGCACAGTTTCTACCGAGAAACCTGCCTGAAAAGCATGCTGCCCTCTATGCAGCGGGGAGGCCAAGAGCCCCTCATCCCTAATGTATCTGTCGACCAGCTACTGCAACGTCTTCAGGATAAAAGACGTTAGGCTGATTGGTCGGAAATCTTTTGCCGCAGTGTAAACCTCCCTTCCAGGTTTGGGAATGAAGGCCACTGCCATCCTTCCATGCCGATGGCACGTGTCCAAGGGCTATACTTGCCCTAAATAATTTCGTCAGAGGAGGGTCGACTAGATCCATGCCTTTTTGTGAAAGCGCTGGATAAATCCGATCCGCCCCTAGTGATTCAAAGGGACAGAAGGACCCTACGGCCCATTCCCCCTTTTTGTAATCAGCGACCTTAGCGGCGAAATTCCAGTCGGCCCTCTCCATCTCTTGGCCCCACCTTTCCTCCTCTTGGTCGTTTCGGATTCGCTGAAACGCGGCAAGTGAACTTCCATCAGGTGATTCAAAGTTGCGTCTTCGCCTTCGGCAAACTCACCATTATCGAGCCTTATGAGCCCGAGGCGAGCTTCCGGATTTTTCGCCAGGATCTTGTGGAGCCTCGCTTCTTCCGGAATGTCTTTCGATTCCTCGCAGAAGCCCCTCCAATCGCCCTGCTTATACGTTCTTATACTTTCATTGTATTCATACTGGGCCGTCTTATAGATGTCCCAGTCTGAAGGCAATTTAGTTCTATTTGCCCTCATTGCACAAAATTCTTGTCTTTTTGCGGAGTCTCTCCAGGTGGGTATTCCACCGATTCCGCTCCCTTCCTAGACTTAATTGTGCTTGTAGGACAATTGTTCTAATATGATGTAGTCAGAGCCATTCGCAGAAAATCCGCGGCGTGCTCCAACTCATCAATGGTACCATAGCTTGTGGGGAATTCCGCAAGCCTCCCTTTGAGTTCCTCTTTATATGAGTCCCAAAGTGTATTTCTGGGAAACCACCGATTTTCCTAGGGTTATTCGAAACACGCTATATTTGTAATCCGAGAGAGACTCCTCATCGGAGACTCTCCAGTCCACTACCGTGCTCCTCAATACACAAATCGAGAACCTCACTCCTGTTTTTAGTCTGGAATGTGCGAGTATCATCCCGATTCAGAATCTCCAGCTCCGTACCCGCTATGTATTCAATTAAATCTCTCCCTCTGTCATTAATGTTTGTGCTTCTCCACACCGTGTGATGAGAGTTCGCATCACAATCCAACAACAGAGGAATCTTGTTCTCTTGACAGTGCCGAATTAGAGCCTCCACCTCTCTGGGAGGCGGGGGTCCCTCGGCATCGCCAGGGAAATAAGCCGAGGCAATAAACACTTCTAGCCTTCCTCCGCTACTGCCCCTGAGTCTCACCTTGATAACAGGGAGATCTCTGGAGCAGAATTTAGGCGCCAAGATCGCACCCATACCCTTGACGGCTTTGCATGCCCTTGGCGTTTTTTCGCGTGGCCCCTTATATATGCAGCCACATCTTGACAAGCCACAAATCCTTTCCCTGTATAACCTTGGTTCTTGGATTCGGGCGTGCCCTTTCTGCACCACAGACCGCCGAGGTGCCTTTACTGTGGTGCAAATTAATCCGCATTATGGAGATTCCCGTCTCAGCCATTGAAAGGCTAGTTCGGGGGACATCCGGACCCTTCTGGTCCCCTGCGGATCCCAGTTGGATCACTCGGAAGTTAAACCTACACGCCCCTAGATAGGATCGATAATCTAGTGCCACAAGGGCTCTGATTGAGGATTCAGGAAGACCAACGACTAGAATCCAGCTCTCATCTTCGGCCTGGATCCCTGCCTGTCGGAAAATACCTTCCACGAATCAGTTCGTAGAGACGGGTTCTGAAAGCTCAGGCGCCTCAGAACGGTCGCCGGACTCTCGGGGTTGCCGGGAATCAGTACGGTCGCTCTGCGGTGCCTTTGCAAGCACTCCGTCTCCTTGACTTCCAAGTTTAGACCTTCTTTAAGCCTGAACGTTGGGGTTTCTTTCACTATCTAGTTTCGCGACCAGATGTCGGCGGCCTCCACAACGATAGCCCCCGACCTGGTGAAGATGTCGTTGAATCTGGGGTCGCGCCCCGCGCGAGGTAACGCGTCAATCCCTTTGGAAATTTTATCCCTCAGTCTGTCCAACTCCTCGAAAGTTAGACAGTTCTCAGGATAGCCCGACACAGCGACAACTCTCACCAGGGCGTTGTTAGCCATATGCGCGAAAGTAAGGCCCCGTGTTACCAGAGTCTTCTGCCGTTTCAACTACCTGTTTGGGAAAGTTTCTCTGGAGCCCTTCTTCCTCTTTCCTATGAAATAAGCCTGAGGAGTTGCTCCAGGTAGAGTTTCCGCAGCCACTTCCCCCTGTGGGTAGCCTTGGCTGCTGTTTGCGAGACGCACTCTGCGCACTCTCTTCTTTTGTGCTCCGCTACGATGCCTATTCTTTACGGAGAGTTCCGTTAGCTGCACTTCTACGGCTTCGACAAGATTGTCTCCACCATCATCAATATTTCGCACCGCCTCTGGTGGATTGACCCCTGAGGAGCCTCCCACTTTTGGCGGTGGGTTAGAGGAGGCTCCCGAAACGGGCCCCTCGTCGTTTATATTTTGTTGAGAATTCATTTTTGTCCCACGAGTAGCTTGGGAAATAAGAAAAAAACCCCCACAGAGCCCCGCCTGCAGGGAGCGGGCCTATATACTATGGGACTCGACCTGGTGTCCCAAAGTCTCCGTTAAGACACCTCCTTTGAGACCCTTGCCTGCCCGCCTCTACTGAGGGGGGCAGGCCGGAGTGTTCAAGGATTTGTTGACCCTGGTGCCATTCAGCTCTTGACACGGTGCAGCCCCTCAGGTTCACCTATTCCAGATCTATAGTCTAGTGAGACCCGTAAGACCTCCCACCAGCTACAAGGTCCCGCGATCCATAGGGAGGGATATATATAGTTAAAAGTTTGTCATAAGGACAACTGCAGGATTTCGCCGGGAGCGGGTGCTAATCTGAAAAATTGCACCCGC
>CAKNYM010038830.1:0-45416 GCA_932195095.1 Andricus curvator | reverse complement strand
CCTGAAGATCTAGATGTTACGTTTAAACATCCATTTTTCTCCGTGCAATTATTCATTATTACTAAATATTGAATACTTAATTTTTTTAACATTTCGGCCAGAAGTTTTCCAAACATTGAAATAGTTTCATTGGTTTTATAGGTTCTAGAAACAATACAGATAATACAGAGAATGAGAATTTGAGCAGACGAGCTACCGCTGATAATGCTGCCGCTAATAATGCACAGCCGAGACGTCAAATTACTCACGTAAATGACGAAGTATGTAACATTAAATCTATGATTAAATTTAAAACAAAACTATTTAAAAAATTTTTATTTAAGTGAAATTATTTATCCAGCAGGTCCACCATGGCGAAGGTGTGCACATACACGTTGACGTGTGGGAAACTATGAAAAGAAAGACTGACACTAAATTTGTGAAAGATTTGGCTGTCCAAATTTGGGGAGCACCTACCCTACAAAAAAAATGTCTAAATGCAGCCAGGGCCAATAAAAATATTAATGCTGAAGAAAAGATGAGGGAGGTTTTAAGTCCCAGGTAGGTTAAACTCGTTAAAGTATTTAACGCATTTAAATGTATGTAAAAAATACATGCTTAATTGTTAAAAATATGTTTGATTTAGTTTCAAAATAAGAAGGCGAACAAAATATTGAGGTAGTTCGTGACCTCACATAATACCGTTTTCCCTTTAATTAAATTTTTTCTTATATTCCTCCTGTAGATTTACTTTACGAACAAATAAAAGACGCCGGTGTTTCTGGCTTTCCACGACAAGCCAGAATGAAGGAAGTTTGGAAATACTGATCAGAGAAAATTTATTACGTCAGAACGAAGCCACCACAAGATTAGTAGGAACACGGATTACCAAGTTCAAGTACTATTAGCTATATATTTATATAATTAGTTATATAAAACTGTAAAAAAAAACTTCTAAATTTCAGAAAAATTCACAACGAACGAATTTTTACTAAGTAAACGTTGAAAAATATATATCTCCGTTATTGCCTATGTCAGAAATGGTTAACTGGCGACGCGACGTGGTAACGAGCACGATGAAATTGATTCTATCGACAGAGCGTGATGTCACATTAAAATACTTCGTTAAAATAAAATAGTTAGTAGAGTTATTTTAACCTCAATTAAGTTTCTTCAACGAATTTGAGAATTTCCTGGTTACTATATGTACATTGTTTTTTTACTAAAATGGTTAATTAATAAACTGAATATAAACAGCAAAAAGGTTGAACTATTCACTTTTTGTAACTAATACAAAAAATAGTACGTCAAAAGCGACGTCCACAATGACGTCAAAAACTATCGCAATTTTTGACGTAGTTTTTGACGTCCTTTTCGACATCCTTTTCGACGTTATTTTTGACGTCGTTTTAAACGTCGCTTTTGACGTGGTTTTTGAGTTCAAGTTCATCCAAAATCAATTATAAATGAAATCGATAGCTGATACGCATTTCAATCATATTACGCATCTCGCCTCTGCCGTGAGGAGAAGGTTGGACTCATCTTTAACGACTGAATTTCTAAGTCGGTAATTAACTTTATCCTACCATCCATTTGCTACAAATTACCTCTGCAATATATGCGTGGTGGTGTTTCTATATGAATCCAATTGATCGCTGAGATCATTCAGTCAATTGATCGAGACTGTACATGATATTTCACCGACATCTCACTCTCGTTTGTAAAAATACGTGAATTCTGGTTCTTTGTTGCAACTCTTCCAAACAAACTAAGTCATGTTGTTAAAATTAGTATCGTATTGGGTATTTTTTTTTTTTTTTTTTTTATTACGAGTACAGCGATGAGTGTTCTCAAAATGGCTGACGAAAATATAGCTAAAGCGATAAAAGCTCGAGACATATCGTTACTTGGGGAATATAAATTAATTTTTGGGAAACGATTCTTGTCAATGAAAAGAAAACTTATAGGAAACCCTTTGATGCCTCTTCTTCAGAAGGATGTCATGAAAGAGTACTATCTGTACTTATTATGCCGTTTTCAAGGCTTCCAATGCATCAACGAAACTGCGTGTGTTCTATGACGCATCTTCGAAAACGAGCTAGGGTATCTCTTTAAATGATATACTTCAGATTAGTCAGACCTTTCTCACACGCTATCTCGACTTCTATTCAACAAAAATACTTCAGCAATAGCTCAATCGACGCGAAATTTTATATTCTTTCAAACGATTTTTTCAAAATATTTCTAGCTCAATTTTTCATGGAGTGTATATTTTGAAAAAATATATACATTTTATTTGAAATATTCCTTTTTTTATACTTATTGCAATAAATACAATATGTTATAATTGTTACACATATCCTATAATTTTTATTCTTAAACGTAATTTTGTATTTATTTTCTTTATTATATTCGTAGTCAATACATTAAAATATAAAAATATATGAAGCTGAGAAAAAATAAAAGGTTTACTTTATATCAAAATCTATCTATAAATAGTTTTTAATGCAAAAACAATAACAGAGTTATAATAAAGAAAAACAGTTTTTTGTAAATTTTTGTAGATATTTATATAAGTAAAAATAAATATTACAAACTTTCTATGCGATGTCTTTATATTTGAACTTGTTTTTTATATTATAGATATTTATAATAAATTTGAATGTCACAAAAATTTTTTTTTTTATATTTGTTTTTTATATAATTCTTTTTGTTGTAAATTATTTTTAAATTTTATTTTTTATAACAACTCTTAATTATTAACTGTTTTCAATACAATAAATTCATAGTGAACAAAAAAGTTTTAGAACAATATATTGTGAAACGAAAAAATTATATTCCATATTTTATATAAATTCTATTTAGATAATATGGTTTCTTTATTTTGATAAATTAAAAAGATAAAAAATGTATGTACAAACATATTTGTACATAAATAGATTAAAATATAATATAAATCAATAAAAATGTAAAATTATATTTTTTACTTTTACAATTTATATAAATTTATATTTATGTTAATGTAAAGAAAATACTCATAGTCTTTGTTAAAAGTATGCTACATTTATTAATATTACATAGAAGATTGTAAATATTAATATTTAAATACATATGATAATCTAAAAATCAAGAAATAAATACGAAACATTATTTTTATGTAAAAAATAAAATTAAAGTTTTTTTATATTTGTAATATGTACATCATACTTATTATAAAAAAAAATGAAAAATTAGTATTTTATGCAAAAGTATTCATATTAAAATTGTATTTCAGTTAACAAGTATATTTCATAATTTACTAATTAAATTTTTAACTCATTTTTGCATAAATACATTGGGTGTTTCATAATTTTTCTCGTATGATGCTCCTAGGAAGGGAAAACAAATTTCTATTACATCAATGAATAGGGTGAATGAAGTTAGGTATACACCCTAACTACTGTTGCAAACCTGCTAGTCTAGTGTGAGATATCACAGTTGAAACGATATGTTATGGCGACTCTCACAAAACGTGACTTTCGTGCGATAATTTATTACAACTTTGAACGTGGTTTAAGTAAAAATGAATGTTTCAAAGAGATGTCTGAAGTGTTTCGTGAAGGTTGTCCTTTCGTCAGAACTGTAGAACGCTGGTATTTACAATTCCGGTGAGGAAGTTTCCTTTTTGAAGATCAACTACAGACAGGACACCCATCTGACGTTTCTACTCCAGAATCAGTTGATGCTATTCGGAAGGCAATAACATTAAATACAAGAATCATATACAGACAATTAAAGGAACTTCTGCACATTCCAAAATCCACTTTAAAACGGATTGTTTCGGAGCAATTATCTGTGAAAAAGCTGTGCACATTGTGAGTACTCCATGCTCTTTTTGACGAACAAGAAAAGAATCGTGTCAAGTGGTCTAAAAAAATGCTGAAGAAGTTTAAATCTGCATTTGCTTCGGAGGTGAATTTCATTGTGACGGATGATGAAACGTGGTTGTACTACTATGATATTCCTACGAAATCTCAAAACAAAGTTTGGATCTTTGAAGATAAGGAGATGCCAGTTCAAGTTCGAAAATCGGAATCTATCGGTAAGCGAATGGTCGCTGTATTCTTCATTAAAATTGAAATTATGGAAATTGTTTTTTTAGAGAAATCCAAAACAGTCACTTCAAAGGGATACATAGAAACCTGTTTGCCTCAAGTCTTCGAAAAATTGGTTTCTCATGCGTCTTTGGATTCTTGGTTTCTCCATCATGACAACGCACCTGTATATCGGGCGTCCGCAACGTAGAAGTTTTTGGAAAAAATTGAAGTTCAACTATTGGAACACCTTGCATATAGTCCAGACTTAGCACCATGCGACTTTGGTTTGTTTCTCTACGTCAAACTGAGAATGAAAAGTCGTCATTTTTCGTCCGACGAGGAGTTAATAACCGCTTTTCAGGAAAAATGTGACTGGGTACCGAAACAAATGTGGGAGGAATGGTTTGATGAGTAGTTTCATCGTATAAAGAACTGTATTAATTGTGATGGAAAATACTTTGAAAGATTTTGAACATTAAGCATGTGTGATAAAAATTATGGGACACCCTATGTATAAATGTAGTTTAAAAGTTACAAATTAGTAATAGCTTTAAGTCTGTAGTAGTATTTATCATAATGACAATGATTTGTAACAAAAATTTTCTTTCAGAATTTTACAATTCACTTTTACAATTTTAATATTTTCTTTTGTTTTTCCTTCTATAATAATGATAGCATATTTCTGTAAAAACAGAATTTTGACTATGATTATAGTTTTTTCTGCGAAATCATAGTAAAATATATTAGACTTTGCTTTTAAAAATAAAGCAACGATTCAAAAATTGTAATTAAAAAAATGTTACGTTTTTTATTTTGCAAATTTGATTCTATTTTTCTTAAAGTATTGAATAGAACAAAATTGTTATCAACAATTTTAAAATAAAAAAAAATAGCAACAAAATAATTTTAAAATTGTATTATACTATTAACATATTTATTTGAATATTTATAATAAAATAATATATTTTATACATGTATATATATATATAATAATATATATAATAATGTTTTATACTTTTTGCAAAAGAAAAATATAAATAGTAATGAAATAAAATATAACTTTCGTTCATATTTCTGAATAAGATTCCAAAAAGCGTTTATCTCCGAGTAATTTGGAATTCCGTATATCTATGTATTTTGGACACATTAATTAGAAATATGATAGTGAAAATACCTACAAAGTCAATTTTCAGGATCAAAAACTATAAAACTTATGAAATTTTTATGTTTTTCGGTTTATTACAGTAAAGAAAAAAAAATTACAAAAAAATTTTAAACAAAAGTGTCAAAATTTTTTAAAATATATATTTTACACTATATATGTTTTTACCTTTTAATTGATAATTTTTAAGAAAATAGAAGATAAGTATGAAAGATTACAAAAAAGTGTACTTCATAATGTTCAGTGATACGATTTAAACTGTATGAAAAATTCCAGAAAGGCTAAATGAACATAAATATTAAAAATTATAGAAGTCATACATAAAACGTTAGAAAAAGAGTCGTATATCATCTAAATTATTTCTGTAACTAGTTATAAAAATACCTTCTTTTTCTTTGAAACGCTGGAAAAAACGTTGTGTGTGACCTAACTTATTTTTTTGACTAGTTATGAGAGTGTTTTCTCGTCCTCCATGACACGTTGGAAAAAAGTTCGTGTGAGATTTAAATTATTTCTACAGCTATTTATAAGAATGCTCCTCTTTTGAGACGTTAGAAAGATGATTGTGTGCAACTTAATTTATTTCTGTCGCCAGTTATAGGGGTGACTTCCCGCTCCCCATAACAGGTTAAAAAGGAGGTTATCTGTAACCTAAATTCTTTTTTTGGCCAGTTATAGGCGTATATCTCCAATCAGACATTGGAAAGTGTATCATGTGCGACTTAAATGATTTCTGTAACAAATCATAGAAATGCTTTCTTGCTTCCCCATGATACGTTGGAAATGGGATTGTGTATGATCTAAGTTATTTCTGTGACCAGTCACAGACGTGCCTTCCTGTTTCTTATGACATGTTGAAAAAGGGGTTGTGTATGACTTAAGGTATTCGTGTGATTAATTATAGGGATGCCTTTTCATTCTCCTAGATACGTTAGGAAAAGGGTCATGTGAAACCTAAATTATTTCTGTTTTCAGTTATAGGAGTGCTTTCCTGCTTTCCACAATACATTAAAAAGACAGTCGTATATGATCTAAATTCTTTTTTTGATTAGTCATAAGAGCGTATTCCCCATAAGATATTGGAAAATGTATCATACTTGACCTAACTTATTTCTGTGACCAATCATAAAAGTGCCTTTCCATCCTTTATGATACGTTGGAAAGGAAGTCGTGTGCGACTTAAATTATTTCTGTGATCAATAACAGGAATACCTTCCCGCCTCTTATGACACGTTAGAAAGGGGGTGGTGTGTAACGTAAGTTATTTTCGTAGTCAGTCATAGGGGTGTCTTCTCGTCCCTTCCCCCATGCCGTATTAAAAAGAAAGTTGTGTGTAACTTCAGTTATTTCTGTGACCAGTCATAAGATGCTTTCCCACCCCTCATGATACGTTAAAAAAGGGGTCCTGTGTAACCTAAGTTATCTCTATGAATAGTCATAGGGGTGTCCTCTCCCTATAACACGTTGAATAGTTGGTTATATATGATCTAAATTTTCTTTTTTATCAGCTATAGAGGTGTGTTTCCCATAGGACATTGAAACATATGCCGTATGTGACCTAAGTTATTTTTATGACCGGTCATAGGAGTGCTCTCTCAATCCTTATGGTATGTTGGAAAAGAAATCGTGTGTAGTCCAAGTCATTTCTGTAACTAATCACAGAAGTGTTTTTCCGCCCCCCATGACACCTTAAAAAGGAGGTTATGTGTAACCTAAGTTATTTCTGTAATCAGTTACAGAGATGCCTTCTTGTCCTACACGACATGTTGAAAAGAGAGTCGTCTGAAACTTAAATTATTTCTGTAGCCAATCATAGAAATGCCCTCCCTCCCCCCGCCCCCCTCTTTCATGAAACATTAAAAAAGGGGTTGTGTGTGATCTAAATTATTTTTGTATTTAGTTATAGGGGTGCTTTACTGCCCTTCATGACACGTTGGGAAAGAGATCATCTGTGACCTAAATTTTTTCTTTGATCAATCATAGAGGTGTTCCCCCCATAAGATTTTAGAAAGTGTGTCGTATGTAACTTTACTTACTTCTGTGACCAGTTATAGAGATGTTTTTCCACTCCCCTCCCCCCTCAAAACACGTTAAAAAGAGAGTCGTGTCTGCCTGTCTATCCCGCTATAACATGTTGGAAAAGAGATTCTGTGTAACCTAAATTATTTCTGTGATCAATCACAGAGATTCTTTTTCGCTCTCCATAATACATTCGAAAGGGGATCATGTGAGACATAAATTATTTCTGTCGCCAGTTATAGGAATGTCCCCCTTCTTAAGATGTCGAAAAGAGGGTCGTATGTGACGTAAGTTATTTCTGTAACCAGTTATAAAAATGCCTTTTCGTCCTCTATGACGTGTTATATAGAGGATCGTGTATAATTTAAATTCCTTCTTTGGCCAGTTATAGGAGTGTGTCTCCCATAAGACATTGGAAAGTATGTTATGTGTGACCTAAGTTATTTTCGTGGCCAGTTATAGAAATGGCTTTCCGTCCCTTATAACACATTGGAAAAGCGATCGTGTGTGACTTAAGTTGTGTCTGTGATTAATAGCAGAGGTTCTTTTCCGTCCCCTATGACACACTAAGAAGGATATCATATGTGACTTAAGTTATATCTGTAACCATTCACAAGGATATCTGCCCGTCTTTCATGATATGTTGGAAGGGAGGTCGTATAAGACTTAAATTATTTCTGTGCCTAATCATAGAGCTCTTTCTCCCCCCTCTTCAAACGTTGAAAAAAGACTTGTATGTGACTTAAGTTATTTATGTGCTCAATCATAGAGATGCCTTTCCGCCTCCCACGACACGTTGTAAAGAAAATCATATATAACGTAAATTCTTTCTTTGGTCAGTCATAGGGGTGTGTCTCCTATGAGACATTGGAAAGAATTTCGTATGTACTCTAAATTATTTCTGCAACCATTTACAGGGATGTTTTATCGTTTCTCATGATACATTGAAAAGAAGGTCTTATGTGACCTAAGTTATTTCTGTGATCAATCACAGGGGTGCTTTTCCGCTCTCTATGATATGTTGGAAAGGGGGTTGTGTATAATACAAATTATTTCCCTGACTAGCCACAAAGGTGTTTTTTCGCTCCCCATGATACGTCGAAAAAGAGGTTGTGTGCGACCTAAGTTATTTCAGTGACCAGTCATAAAAGTGCCTTTCCGCCCCTTCCTCTCCATGACATATTGGAAAGAAAGTCCTATATGACCTAAATTATTTCTGTGACCACTCACAGAAATGTTTTTCTGCTCCTTTATAATACGTTGGAACAGGTATTGTGTGTGATTTAAATTATTTCTATGATCAGTCACAATGGTGTTTTTCTGTCTTCTGTTAGATGTTGAAAAGATGGTCGTATGTGACTTAAATTATTTTTGTGGCTAGTTCTAAGGATGCCCCCCCCCCCCATCAGACGTTGGAGAAGAAGTTGTGTGTGACCTAAGTTATTTCTGTGACCAGTTACAAGGATTCCCCCCCCCCATGAGACATTGAAAAGAGGGTTGTGTATGATTTAAGTTATTTCGGTAATCAGAAATAGGGGTGCCTTCTTTCCCCTCATTATATGTTGCAAAGGAAATCGTATGTGACCTACGTTATTTCTGTGATCAGTCACAGGGATACCACCCCCTTCCCTATGACATTTTGTGAAGGAGGTTATACGTAACTTAAGTTATTTCTGTGTTCAGTCATAAGAATGTTTTCTTACCTTCCATTAAATGTTAGAATAGCTACACTGTTAAAAATTTGAGGAGTTAATGGCTAGCGGAGTTGAGAGTACAATTTTTCGGATTATAAAATCGACTCAGTATCGAATACATTCAACTCCGCATATTTTACTCTAGAGTAAAATACATTGGGCAAAAGGTTCTGAAGTGCATTCAGAGTGAATATCATTAATTCGCACCGCACAGAAACAAAATCTTAACCCATGCTCAATCCGGAGTTGAAGAGTCGTGGCGGGACTTCTTATGGAGTTTATGTTCGGAGCTGCGTTCGCAGAAAACTTGCAAAACACTCTCTTCGCAGTTGTTCGCCACATCATGGCCGCAAGTCAACGCGTGCGAAACTGCGAACTCGAAACATGAAAATTGTTGAATCCAGAATTCTAGGTGGTCGCGTGTCGCGTCAGTGCGTTTTGTTATTTAATATTTAGGAAATTGAAATATGTTGGCGATAAAAAAAAAAGCTATGGCAACCAGACAAAGTGAGTGAAAATTGTATATATATGAATCAGAATTGGGATACGAAGAACTCATAGTCGCCGGTAAGTATCATTGTATATATTTTATTAATTATTAACATATCCATCATGCTTTTGAATCTTTTTGTACGATTTAAAAAACTCGTTTGAATTATTCCTTTTAAAATTGATAAGGAAATGCTTGGAAACTTGTTCTTAATATGCTTTCGGAGCATTCAAATAATATTCCTTGACATTTCTGAGTAAGTGGTTTTAGTAGTAATTTTTAATAATAAAAGGTTTCTAAATTAACTTATTTGTCTTATTTTCCAATTTTAACAGGAATAATCTACACGAGTTTTTTAAATCGTACAAAAAGATTCAAGAGCATCATGGATATGCTCATAATTATTATTATATACAATTATACTTACCGGCGTCTATGAATTCTTCGTATCCCAATTCTGATTCATATATACAATTTTCACCCGGTTTGTCTGGTTGCCATAGATCACTTTTTTTATCGTTTTTTAAAATCTTTTTTCTAAATATTAAATAACAAATCGCACCGACGCGACATACTCCCTTCAGCGTTCCTTTTCAGCGATATTTACTCCTTAAAATCAACTTCTGATGGTGTCGTGGGACAACTATAGGGTCAGGACTGAGTTGATTGAAATAACTCTGGACTGTGCAGTTAGGGAGTTCTTTTCCAAGAGTTACATTTTAACTCGTCTTCTTCTACTCCGCTTGCCGTTTACTCAAAACAGTGGGACTTTTATAGGGTATGCTCCGGAGTTGATTTTAAGTCCGCTTTTTTAACAGTGTATTTGTGATACAAGTGCGCAAAATAGGCGATTGCCAACGAGTGTAAATTTGTCAGCATGAGCCGGAGGCTCGAAGTACGAGTCGGAGGTTAGCGCACGAGCGAAGCGAGTGCGAAAACGAGGACGAGTGCGAAGAGCTGAAGGCGAATGCTGAAATCACACGAGTCAGCAATTGTCTGTGCGCACGTGTATCACACGCTATTTTTTGCAACAACCTTCCGAGAAAGTTGTACTAAGAGAAAGACAAAGGAAGAATATTTACAGTTGCGAGGGGGGTGAGCGGTGAAAGCTTCTCGACTTTATCCTCGCACCTGTCATCAGCTGTTCACTTGGACACTGAGCGCTACTGTTGCTACGTTGCCCCCGAATTGTTGCGATGCGGAAAGTTGCTTATCTGCAAAGTGCGCATGCGCGTACATTCCGCTGATGTGGAAAGTATATAAGAATCGGACTGCGCATGCGCCAATATTATTCCCGCATTGTTATCCGGAATGAGTCACTTTGCATATGATTTAGCTACATGGAACGGAGTACTTTCGAGGTGGGTGTTGCAAAAAGGGAGTTGTGTGTAACCTTAATTATTCCTGTGACCAATCATAGTGGTGTCTTTTTCTTGAGAAGTTGAAAAGAAGGTTGCGTGTAACCTAAGTTATTTCAGCGGTCAATCATAGGAATGTCTTTTTGCCTCTCATGACACATTGGAAAGAAGGTCTTGTGTGATTTAAGTTATTTCTGTAATCAGTAATATGGGTGCCATCCCACCCTCTCCATCTATAATACGTTGAAAAGGAGGTCGTATGTGATTTGAGTTATTTCTGTGACTAGTCACAAAAGTGTTTTCTTATCTTCCATTAGATATTGGAAAGGGGATCGTGTGTAACTTTAATTATTTCTGTGGTCAGTCATAGGAATGTCCCCCCATAAAATGTTGGAAAGGGAATTTCAAATTAGTCAAAAGTAAATGTTTTTCAGAACTCTACTTCTATTTTTTCTTATTTTCATATTTTGTAAGTAAAAAAAAAAAGAAAAATGAAAGAAAAATAATACTTTACATTATGAAATACACATATATTAGTTTACAATATTTTTTATAATATTGACGTTTTTATATATATATAAAATTTTAAGATAAAATTTGATAAAAATAAAAGTAATATTTTTATATTTATATTAAAAAAGAAGTTTTTATAGAAATGTTCAATTAACAAGTGAATTGTATTACAAAACTATAGTATAAAAAAATGAATATTGATATATAGGTTAAATGTGTTTGGTTAAATAGTCAAAATTTGTCATTACAACTTTTTCAAAATTTCTGTAATTAATTTTTTTGTAAAATTTAGTTAATTAGTAATAAAATTTTTTACAGCTATGGCATTAAATCCTGAAACAAATATAGAACAAACTAGAAGATTTAATCAAGATATGAAATCAAATGTTCCGTTATATAATAAATTTTTGACACTACTTTTACAATCTGGACAAGAAGAGAATTTTTCTGCGAATAAAGGTTTTTTACCAACGTCTTTTTGGACTCCACTCATCAAAAATTTATACCGGGATTTTAAAAAGGAATATCTCATAAAAATCTCGTCATTTGCCAAAAGCAATTATAAGCGTATAACACAAAATTTGGAAGGTATGCATTTTAAAAATATATTTTTTTTAATCTAATATTTATAAGTATTAAAATTAAAACGTTTTTTGATGAAAATTAATTTTTTTTATAACACATTTTTTTTTTTTTAGTTGAAAAGTCAATAATTTGTGTTAAAAATTAATTCTTTTACTTTAAAATTATTCAATTTCAGTCGAATATTTATAATTTTAGTAAAAAATTCAATATTTTCGTTGAGAATTGCTTTTTTTAAACTGAAAATTTAACTATTTCATTTTTAGTTGAAACCTTGTTACCATCAAGGAGATAAAAATCGGATACCAGGGTTGAGTTGGTCGCTCGGATAATACGGAAAAACTCGGATAAAACGGACGACGCCGCTATGCTATGCGCGCGAAGTTCCTTAATTTTTCACTTTCATATGTTAATGTGGTGACATTGCATTGTAACATTTTAAATATACCAAAGATAATGAAAGTTTTCGAGTTTTTTTATATATTCCGTGTCATCCGAGTTTTCGCTTATCCGAGGTACCCCTTCCCCACATTACCTCGGATAAACGAGATTCTACTGTAGTTGAATTTTCAATTTAAAAAAGTCAAATTTTAGCCAAAAATGGAATAGTTACATTTTTAGTTGACAAACTTAATTTTTTAACAATAAAAAAAATCAGTTTTCAACAACAACAAAAAACGAATTTTCAATCAAATACTTCAATTTTCAACCCAAGAGATGAATCTTCGAACAAAAAAAATCAATTTTCAATAAAGTAGTTCAACTATTACCAAGGTACATAGTTGAATTTTTAACTTTAAAAAATCGATTTGCAGCCAAAAATGGAATAGTTACATTTTCAGCTAAAAAAATTAATTTTTTCACAAAAAAAAAGAGTTTTCAACAAAGTAGTAAAACATCCAACCAACGAAATAAATGTTGAACAAAAATAATTAATCTTGAACTGGACTAGTTGAATTTTCAATTAAAAAAAATTAATTTTCAACCAAAAAGATCAATTTTTAACTAAAATGATGAATTTGCAACAACGAAAGATTTTTTTAATAAACTGGTTCAACCTTCACGCAAATAATTTAATTTTCTACCAAAAAAGATGAATTCAAGAACATTATATCAGGGTAGCCTCAAACATAATGTTCAAAATTCTCTAACTTTATTCTATAACCAATTTTTCATTTTCTCTGACCGTTAATATTCAAATACCACAATCTTAATATTGTAACATTTTTAACATAGAATCTTTTATAAATCGAATAAAACAATTTCAAATTCAAATTAAAAAGTTTCAAATTTATTATCTTTGACAGTTAAAGTGTCTCTTATAGAAATTCTCTGACTTTTGCAAGATTTTTTTCAACATCCGTGACTTACCCAGTCCAATAAAATTCCCTGACTTTCCCCTGGTTTTTCCTAAGCCACGGCTATACTGTACAAATATTGTGGGATAACTCAGTCCAACCTATTTTTTCTTTAAGTAAAAAAGAATTCAAGGACTTTTCCAGGTTTTCAAGGATTTCCAGGACGCTAGACACCCTGATATACATAATACATAATATTGCTTTTAGAGAGAGCGTTAACGTGTTTCTAGAATTAACATTATAATATCATGAAATTTCAGCACGAATTGAAAAAAATCATCGGTTTTTTAACTAGCAGAAATATTGAATGTTGAACTAACCCACCTAGTGACTACAATATAACTTTACAACAGCTTTATGCCGTTTTCAAGGCTTCCAATGCATCAACGAAACTGCGTGTGTTCTATGACGCATCTTCGAAAACGAGCTAGGGTATCTCTTTAAATGATATACTTCAGATTAGTCAGACGATTTAACAAGATCTATTTTAAATTCTGGTTTGCGTTTGCGAACATACATATCGTATATTTCTTATCTCAAGGTATACGGAAAATGTATGCATAGGTGAAGCTGGATTCCAAGGATGAGGATCAGATCCAAGTCAGCCAATTCAGTCTTTTTGTTTTAGTCGTTTGATGTTTGGTTCAGATCCATCGGCGTTTCCTGTCACGAGATGTATACTGCATTTAGCTGATGAGAATAAAAATGTGCACACTCAGAAGCTAGTAGAATCATTCGCAGATACTTTTATGTCAATGGCTTCTTAGGGCGTCCGACCATCGAATACATAAATAAAGTTAAAGAAAAAGCAAAGTCAATCTTAGAATCTGAGTGATTTAAATTATTAAAATTGACGTCTAATAAGCCTGAAATAATTAACTTCTGAACCGCTGCACGCAAAGTCGTGAAAATTTGTACAGTAATAGATCATGTCCCTGAGCAGGTTATAGACATGTTTTTATTAGCGAACTCATTATCGATTTTGTCCCCGCCCCCACAACTCCCAACTTACACACGGGCGGAGCCGCGGGCTTAGGCTAGTTATTTATAAAAGTGTTTATAATGACTCATTATTTGACAATATTTAGTCATTTTCCATGATGAATATTATTATCATACAAATTTTCAGTTGAGAAAATATTTTTTTCTATGATTAATCATTGCAAAGAAGTATTTAGTTATATATAAATAATTTATGACAATTAGGTTGAATCTTGAACTAAATACTTTTGTTCATTGAGTTTGAGTGCAGTCATTAAGATGGCCAATGAGTTAATTTAAACTAAGTAATAAATATTTGTTAGTTTATAAAACGTCACAGCATAGTCTTCCGTTTGAAGATTGTAGGATAAAAAGATTTAAAGTAAGGCCAGAGAGGTGCTACAATCTCAAAGTAAGTTTTTGAATATGAAGCCTCTAGATATTCAAAGTAGGACCTATAGATTGAAATGGAGTTAATCGAGGCTCTAATGTTTCATTCTCTAGGAGTTAAAAGTTTAGCGTCAAAGCAGATTCTAATAAGGAGGTGCAGGTTCAAAGTAGGGTCTAAATTTGGACTCGGGATGGAATAAAATCTGAAAGCTGAATTTGTTCCTTCGAAGTTTTTTTATGTTTATTTTTGGGAATACATAAACAGCGGTGCAAAATCTATGAAAAAATGGAAAAGAAACTTTTAATAGAACTCCACGAAAGGACATTTTTTCTTTTTGATTCAATTAGTAAACTTTCCTGCGTCAATTGTTTTCGGTACAATCGATGATGTAAAATAATAAAATTGCAGACGTGAAGTGAACGACGTAACGTGTCTCAGGTGTGCTGGTGCGTTTGATCAATTACGTCGTTGTTTTGCGAGTTTATTCATTAACGAGATTATTTTTAAGGTGAATAAAGTAACTGGTAAATACGTTATGTTCGTGGAGGTGACGTGGTCTATTTACAAGTCTCTCAATATTGCCTCCTTATTTATGTAGACTCTTTTGATTCATACATCCCTAAATAATTTTTTTTACTAAGAAATTTTGATTTTTCTACTGATATTTAGGGGCTCACTTTTCTCGCACTTAATCAGTAGAATTTCATTAGTAATTAGTGCAATTTCACAAATTTAGATCTACATAGTTCTTGACAATCCATGTTATATTAACACAGCTGTGATATATCCACAACACGATTCATAGTTATATGGTTTACTTTTGTTGTGAAATTACTGTGACCAGAATGTATACCAATCCTACTTTCTGGCGAAAGTTCTGAACAGGATTACATTTCGAACTGATTCTAGCTATCGCGAATCATTCCAAATTCTAGATCCGGTCCAATCCTTATATGACTGAGAGAACAATGGTCATTAGACATTAGGCATACATGAATCCGCCTGCCCAGGTGAAAATATTGACGTGAAATTTCACATACTAATCCATTTGAATTCATTTAATCACGTGGAATTCCACATGGAAATTTGAACCACCGTCCACGAAGAATTTTAAACGTTATTTTTAACAATGAATAATACAAATAAATAAAAAAAATAGGATAAATAATAATTCATAAAAATGAAGTTATTTTTAACTGCAAATATCTCGTCAACCGTAAGGGACAAATGTAAAAAATTTCACGTGAAAATCCACATGGAAGATGTCAAAATTTCATGTAGATTTACTCATCGAAATCCAAGTACATTTCCATGTGAAATTGTACGTGGAAATCTACATGGAATTCGACGTGGACTTCCACTTATCTATGTTCACCTAGGCATGTGTAATAGGGTGGTCACAAAATGCATTGGAATTTTTTTTTATTTTCATGCATATCGCCCGGAAATTTGTTCGAATCTACAAAAACATTAATGCGTTTTTTTCTTGAAAAAAAATTATATTTAGAGGTTCCGCAAGCCCCATGAAATTTAACACGTATTTCCCATAAGAAAAAAAAGACGTTTTTGAGAATTTTAATCAGAATCGTCAATATTAAGTCAATCGAGTTGAAACTCAACATCTTTTTTACAATTAGCTATAGAATACAAATCAAAACTTATGTTTTAAATATCACCCCCATAAGTCTGTTTGGTAGGGTGCTAAATAAAATTTTGACCCCATAAGTGAAAAATTGGGGTTTGGGAGTTTTTTGCGCTAATTACGATTTCTTTACGGTTTTTTTTAAATATAAATTGTTTGTAATACATAAAATACTACTTTCTACTGATGATCAGATATTTATATAAATTGTTTTTCACAATTTTCTCTTAGAATAGAGTTTCAAGTAGAGTGAGGTAATAATTATTTCAAGTTGTGGGGCAATGCCCTACCTTAAAATACCAATGCTCTACCTTAAAAAATACAATACATCGATTGGCCAGATCAGATAAGTAAAATTTTTGCTTCCGCCCTACCTGTAACCACCGCTGCCTTACCTTAAATTCAACTCTAGCCACGGCCCTGGTGATAACAGAGTACCAGAAGCGATTTCCTGACTGCAGCAAGTCTACCTTGTCCCGTGAGATGTTATAATCAATTAATTACTTGTTTCAGACCTTTTTTATCTCTTTCTATATGTATATTATCATCGACGATAACGTATTTTTTCCTGGGAAGGGTGGAAGGGACTGATAGTGCAATTAAAATATGTAAAATATGTGCAATTTCAAATTTTTAGTTTACGCTTTGCAATAATCTTCGTGTTGTAAATCAAAACAAAAGTACATGTCGTTTACAGACCTACAGGTTGCGTCATGTCTCAAAATCCAACAAAAATGGTTCATTCGGGTCTGCCTGCTTACGTTCGGATTCCCCCAATTTGTGTTGAAGGCCAAGGCAAGGCATGCCCGAAACCGGTCTTATATTAGGAGTTGAGTGTAATAGTTGTATTCGAAATCACATTTATATCCTTTTTAACCCATGCACCGTAATTTTAATGAATCCCAGCCAAATTCTTTTACATAAATTCGGATTGACCATATACTGCTAAAAATTCTAGTTGAAAATTTAAAAAAATGCATTTGAAAGATATTTTCGAAACGTAACGTTACACGAGAGGTAACGTCACAATACACAAACCTGTAGTTTTTAAATGCTAGTATTGTAATGAATTACGATCTATAAATTATAATGTTGCAGGAAATAGTTTTTTTTTTAAATTCATATTTGCAGGTACTGAGAAGCAAAGTTAGACTTTCGACTTTTACAATATTTACAATGCGTGTATGGAATACTTGTACACTAGAACTTGGATTCAATAAGTCTGGGTTTACGTCGTTCCGAAAATTGATGTCCTCTGCAGTTTCGTGATGAGGGATTCGTGGGGCCGAAAGAGAGGCGGCGTTCAAATCCAACAGAAATGGTTCATGCCATGCCCGAAACCGTACTTAATTCCAAGTTCCAGTGTAAATTTACTACACACGTGTTATAATTTCACCTTTACAATATCGTTATTGTAATTTTAGTCTAGTTCACGCTCGAATTCTAAAAGTGTGGTCAAGTTCCACGTATTTCTATCAGCGTGCGGATTGAAAATTATAATAATGTAGGTTTGGATTGAACTCGTTATTGGTGTACGGATCAAAAAGGATTGCAAACTTGCGTCCAATTTGTTCGAACTGTATCACATACACATTTCGGAATAAATAACGGTGCGATACTTTCGCCAAGTTTGTGATTGAAAGCGAACTGTATTGGCTAAATTGCTAGCTCTTATGCTATCTGCGCTTTAATTAAAAATTTACTCAACACTATAAATATGATAACAATATATTTACCAATAGAACTGAAGATAATCGCCGAAGACAAGGCCAGAGTATAAAAGATCCTCATTTCTTCCAAATAGAGGAAAAACTGATTAACACCGTAATGATCAATTTGGTGAACAGTGTAACGGAAGAATATTCTCGTGCTTAATTAGAACACATATACCTATATACAAGTACCGTAGCCTTATCTCATAGAGTAAAGATATTAAAATTGTCCTTCTGAGATATTTCATGGTTTATATATGAGTTCACAGAAAGAAGTTGAGTAATAAATTCGTTTCGCAGAAAAAAATGAAGTGTAAATCGAACGCTAATTTCAAGGTACCATTTCCCTACCTGTTGTCAGTTGTTTTTACAGTTTTGCGGCAAAACAATAGACGGTAGTTTCGTACTCGAATTCTGAACGAGATGGAACCCCATTTTGAAATTAGCTGCATCAAAATGTATTTTAGAGTTTTTACTGCGTTCAAATGATACTAGAATTTATTTAATTTTTAAAAACAATATATTATTTTGCCTTACATGTGGAGAGGATAGAACAAGTAGATGATTTCTTGTATTTTAGAAGATTATTTACTGCTCACAGAAAGACAGCTTCAGAGTTATCGAAACGTATAAACGATGGGGAAAAGATTATGGGCAGTTTAGGAACCATTTACTAGAAGTCAAAATATGTCAAATAAAGTTAAAATTTTAATATTTAATTCTGTGCTTGCTTCACCGTGCAAATCACGCATTGTTGGAACTTCCGATTCCAGTATAAGGGTTTATTTTTTTTCTTATTTTACGTTTGGGCAATTCAGTTTTTGATAAAAAAGTAATTTAGGGTCCTTAGCGTAATCTCGTGGGATAGGTAGATTCCGATGTTATAGGTGGAGTGCAGTCGGACATGGTGTTCCTGATGAATCTCTCTCTCTCACACACACAGAGGGACGACAGGCGCGCGGCGATGCGCAGCCGATGGGAGCTGATGGGAGGGGATGGGATCGGAGCCGAGACTTTGAGACCAACCCAACGGTCATTGAGCGATTTTCGTTAATTATTCTTCATTTTAAATAAAGAAAAATGCAAATATATTTGCTTAATAATGTATAAAAAGCATATTACTTCGAAAAATATAATTTCAATTTAAATAGAACATCGGTAAATCATACCTATGGCCACGTCTCACGACCGTGAGATGAGTGACCACAGGGCACGACGAAATTACAACAAGCCGACGAAAACTTCGTTTGTCTTGAGGAAACAAAGCGACCCAAGCAACCCTCTGCAGCCATCTCGCAAGTGCATCGGCATGCTTTTGATACGCGGTTAGGGCTTTTAGGTTACGAACCAGTGACAGCTTCACACCTCCGAGAGCACCGATTACAAGGCCAATCGTTTGCACGAAATATTCTGCGTACACAGTAAAAAGAAAAACTTAAAATTGCATTGAACGTACTTTCAGGAAGGCCTTAAATCCATCAGGTAACTTAATTTACGATATTGAGGTGAACGTAGAGTCAGTCTTTGATGGCGGATAATGATTTAAGGTCAAAAACGAACGAAGAAGAGTTGGTTTTCATAGAGAAACGAATGGTGAAGATAAGCGTAAATTATGTTAATTTACAATACAGCTAACCCTCGTTAACGCAAAACTAAAGTGATCGGAAATTAGGGAGTTCGAGTAAAAAAATCTTGTGTCGCTGCAATGACAGTGCACATTCAGGCTCTGTATATTCCTGCCAGGATCGCACAGTTTCTGTAACACAAGGGTTCGTCTTAGCCGAATACGAGTTAACAAGGGTATACGCTAGAAGTCTTTCAGCAAAAATTATATGGACTATTTTAACGCCTGTACTGATAAAAAATGATAATTGTGCAATATAATTTTCTTCTTTGATCCTGTTATTTCTCTTATGATGCTGTACCTATAATCTCGAATTTTGTTTGCGAACTTCAGGCGTAAAGTCATATCGATTGATAGACTGTCCGCCGTGAGTTTACTGAATCTCCGTATTCTATATCTGACTTTACGAACAAAATATGACGGACCTTTTGTCCGCAAAGCGAGCGGATTTTAAGATTTGCAACGGATGCTGACTTCCCGTTATCGTGTTCTTCTTTTGATCACACCTTAAATTTCGTGCTTATATTGGCGGAAGTTAAGGTTTACTTTTTACTATGTACAGCCGTCGCAGCTGCCCCAAAATGTCTTGATACCTCTCCTCATTTTCCCTCTTCTTGTCTGTGATGTTGTAGTCGGTCGGAGCCGAGAATTCGATTCCGAATAAAGTTCGTTTCTCGAAGTCCTGGAAAACGATGGTAGGCCTTGAGTGTGCAATGGAGACTGCAGTAAAGCACTCTTGGGACCGCATTGTGTTTGTAGACACAGTAAAAAGTAAACCTAAATGTCTCCCCACGGAGTAATAATAAGGAGACCGATATCCGTACATTCGTTCTGACTGGGGCAACTGTACATTTATTACCGAGCTCAGACGTTTCTAATCAGCACATTATGGCCATTCGGTCATGCGCACTGTGATCTGCTACCTCCTTTTCTCCCGCCAGAAGTGTGCGAGTGAGCGCCAGTGCATGACAACAACGACAGCAAATTAAGGTTATATCACTGTTTTGCAACTTATGGCAAACGTTTTTGCAAAGTTAACAAGTGTAAGTCGGAAAATCAAATAATCAAGTGGAAAAATGGCGTGTTGTGTTCCCAAGTGCCAAACATCCTACTGGAAAAAAAAGTACGAAAGGAATAACTCTGTTTACGCCTAGCACGGTACGTATGAATATATTTTTAAAAAATTTTAAGAGAATAAGTATTTAAAAACATTTCAAACTAATTTTAGTGTATAAATAACAATTGAACAATTATTAATTTATAACGACTTAAAATAATTTAATTTCTAATTTTAAAAGGGTTCAGTTAAATATTAATAATATTTACGGGAACGTAACCTCAGTTTCCAGGTGTCATTGAACACGGCGCTCACTCGCACACTTCTCGCGGGAGAAGCATCAGGCGGAAAAAATCCGTCATGTTTTGTTCGTATAGTCAGATGTTTAATGCGGAGATTCAGTAAACTCACGACGGAAAGTCTGTCAATCGAAATGACCTTAAGTCTGAAGCACGCAAACAAAATTTGAGGTTACGTGCAGCGCCATAACAAAGATAATAGGATCGAAGTAGAAAATTGCATTCTACAATTATCATCATATTATAAAAAGAGGCGATAAAATAGTGAAATAGTCCATATAATTTTTGTTGCAAGAGTTCTACTGCAAACTCTCGTTAACCGTCGAATTATCGCATGCAGAAACTGTGCGGTCTTGGCAGGAATATAAAGTAGAACATATGATGCACTGTTATTGCCCCGATAGGACGATTTTTTTACCCGAACTCCCAAAATCACAGTGATTTCTATTTCGTGTAAACTCTATTTCAAAATTAACATAATTTTCGCATAGCGTTACTATCATTAATCTCCATTCTAACGTACTTTCAGGTATTTCATATACTTACTATGAAAATCTTTGATCAGTCATGCGGCTTTTACATTCGTTTTCGATCTTAAATCACTATCCGCCAAGACAGACTGACTTTATGTTCACCTCAATATCATAAATTAAATTACCTAATAAATTCAAGGCCATCCTGAAAGTGAGTTCAATTAAGGCTCATGTAGGGGGTAGTCTAACCTACAAAACTCACCTCAAAAAATTTATTTCGAATGCTGGCGCACCGAAAGGATGTCGGGGGGAAATTCCCCCCCCCCCACAGGAAGCACATATTCCTATTTGAGGGAGGAAGTCCCTTCGAAACGTCAACTCTCGCGATAAATATTTAAAAATTAATAAAATAAGACGGTTTTCAAACGCCGAAAAAAAGTAAACAGAAACAATACAATCAGTATCATCAGTATCATTACGACAAACTCAATCAATGACTTAGCTATATTGTAAAGATGAGAAATCAAAAAGATTTAGTTGAAGTACCAGTTCTTATTTTCTACATACTGAAAAATGAATTTGTTATATTAGACAATGGAAAAATGTACTTATTATATTGTACAGTCTAAAAATTTAATTTTTATATTATAAAATTAGAAATTTTTTATTGGTAAATTCTACAATTTAAAAATTTTTAATTGTCATTTTTTTAAATTGAAAACATAATTCAAGATTAACTCTTTCACTATAAAGATGCATATTACCAAAGTGTGCTGAAACAATTGAATGGCTATTACGCAGATGCATTTTTAGGGGAATTTATATACAACTATTCTTGAGGTGACTGAATATGAATTCGCCTTAATAATTGAGAATGAAAGATCCAATAAGGCGATCTTAAGTTTGAAAAAATTTATCAAATTAGCTGATCTCTTTAAAACTGGGTTCTATCTGATTTCCCAGATCGCAGAATACTAATTTAGGGTAAAAATTGGTATATAAAAACAAAACAGATCCAACATAACAACCGTGAATTTCCAAAAATTCAATTACTTAGCGAATTTGTTCAAAAAACAGCCCAGAAGATTGTTTCCTCTTAGAGCGGAATACGAATTTTGTTTCAATGCTATATCATTCAATGTGGCGAACAAAAATTTGGGCAATAATGAATAAATACATGAATTCATTTGAAACTTGTGAACAGACTTTATTTCTTTTTAGAAATATTAAACAAATTAGGAACAAGATCGATTATACAATTCAATGTTTACGTCCATGCAGGGAGTATGAATGGCGGGAGCGTGACCGTCGTGATTGTCGTGAACGTGAACTGCGTGAACGTGAACGGCATGACTGTGAGTGGCGTGAACGTGAATGGCGTGACTGTGAGCGGCTTGACTGCCGTGAATGCGATGGAATAACCACGTTTTGATCTCGCCACATCTTGAAGAGTGTCGATCTCTTTGCCCGAGGATCTTTTAAATTGGATGAGCCTGAAAATAATAGATTACTATCATTGGTTTAATTTTAATACATAGGACCCCGCAAACTTTACATTAAAATTCGGCCAGGTCCAATTGGCTGAAGTTGCAATATAATATAGTTCAAAGCCTCCTGATGACATGACACGACATGACACGACATATGAGATGACACATGACATGACATGACACATGACATGACATGACATGACACATGACATGACATGACACATGACATGACATGACCAATGAGAAGACATGAGATGACGTGTCATGACTGATACATGACATGAGATGACATGGAAAGATATGACACATGACATGGAGATGACACATGACATGAGAGGACACATGACATGACTAATAAATGACATGATGTGTCATGACTGATACATGACATGACGTGTCATGACTCATACATGACATGACACGACACATCACATGACATATGACATTACATAAGATGACATAAAAATACATGACACATGACATGGAGATGACACGAGATGGCATGATATGAAATGACATGACACATGAGATGACAAATGATATGACGTGTCGTGTGTCATGTCATGTGACATAAGATGCCATGACATGACAGGAATGACATGACATGTCATAACTGATACATGATATGACTCATAACATGACACATGACATAACACATGATATGACACATTACGTGACATGGCATGAGATGATACGAGATGGCATGATACATGACATAACACATTATATGATACATGACGTGACATGGCAAACATGAAATGACATGAGATGACACGAGATGGCATGATACATGACATCTCATGTGTCATGTCACGTCATGAATGACATGACATGACAAGGAATGGCATGACATGTCATGACTGATACATGATATGACACATGACATGACGCATGACATGACACATGACATAACACATGACATGACAAGTTACATGAGAAGGCATGACATGGCATGACACGAGGTGACACCTGACATGACATGACACATGACACGACATGAAACAAGACATGATATGAAAGGCCAAAACCAAAAAACAATAAATTGACAGAATGACAGAGCCTATATAACGCTTTCGTATTCTTGGTATTGACTGAACTGTCTTTCACCTTCAATATTTCCAACATTATTTACATTGCCAGGACAGCCCCATGATTTCGCCTGTTATTACCAGGACAGCGCTATTCAGTTGCCCATATTAGCTGGACTGATCTTGCCAGTGTTTCTGGTGTTGTCAGTGATCTAGAAAACTTTTGATTTTTTGGACTGTTACCCATTAGGATTTTTTGATCAGGAGGCTTTGAACTATATTATATTGCAATTTCAGTCAATTTGACCGGGGCCGGATTTTAATGTAAAGTTTGCGGGGTCCTTTATGGATATTTAAATTTTAAAAATTGAAGACGCGAATTAATTAAGTATTTTTGTTGAAAGCCTGCGTACCTGATTCTGAATCAGTCTGAGTTCCGGTAGTTTTTAGAATGATGTTTGTTGTTTGGGTACCACTTGTTTCGAATTCATCCTTTTTCTCTATTGGATTTGAAGTTGACGTTGTGGTCAGTTTGAAGGAATTCTTCCCTGGTGATTTTGTTTGGCTACTCACACTTTCTCCATCTAATTTATAATTATAAATTTATTTTTTGTGATTTTTCTACATGAGATTAAAATTGTTAACAACCAGAAAGCGAAGGAAGACCGCCATTAATGTATTTAATTGTTCAACACCATAAGTATTGTACGCTTACCATTTCCTAATAGGTTTTTCCTTGGTAGCGGTGTTTATGTTGCTAAAGGTGGCCTCGGCGCTGGCATTGAAACTGGTGATAGCATTCCTGGCAATGTTGAATTGTTAATATTCGAACATTTTATTATTAATGTATTCATAATATTGTAAACACCATACTACAAGAAATATATTACAGTTTACAGTTAAATATTAGGAATCACCTGCATCTTCCTCAGAAAGCTGCTTTTCTTCATATTCTAATAAGTCGATACAATCGATAATCTTCATTTTCTCCCGCCTTTCAATTTCTGTGAGTAATTTGATATTATATATATTATTGAAATCGATAATATCCTCATTCATGTGTAGACTATTAAAGTTTCAAATAATAAAAACAACACATTCATTACCAGACTCGCTGTTCTCTTCCTCAAAAATGGATGTTATCGTCTTTCTAGTATCATTCCTTCCATGCGCTCGAGTTTGTACTTTTGCAGTTTTCTCTGCTACAATTAAACGGACTGTTTGACCAAATGTTCCGTCTCTTTTAAACGGAACCAGGTAGATTTCACTGGCTAACTTTAAGTGATCTTTTTATCAGAATATCTTTTCAAATATTTTTCTGGGGTCACAAAGGCATGTATACTAATTTGTTTTTAAAAACACTCGTTGGGGGTAAAAAATTTAAATTGTTCAAATATTTTTGCTTCGTTTAAATATTTTATTTTTGGCATTTTCCCAAAGACCAGAATAAACGTAGGTACTAAAGTCGGGGCCAAAAGTCGAGGCCCGTCACTTCTTTTCATTGCAACTCGTTAGAAAAACTCTGAATTGGTTACTAAAAAGCATCTGAAAGCTTAAGGTCTTTCGAATTCAACGATATAATCGCTTCTATCATAAACAATTTTTGTCAATAGCTAGAGGGCAAAACATCACAAAAACAGGTTTTTTGGGCCTCCTTTTCCAAGCGCCGTCTTTCACCTGTTTTCAGAAAGCAGTCGACGCGACTTCAGGAAAAATATTTAAAAAATTCACAGGTATTCTTTTAAAATTCTTTAATGCAATGAATTTTTCAAAATTCTTAAATATTCAATACTTTACTGTTAACGGGGATATATTTATAAAACCTTATCTTGGAAACGAATAAAGATAGGAAGCAGTTTAAAAGCTCGGAATGTGCAATTTTATGATGCGAGTGCAGTGCAATAATTGATAACAATATGGACTCCACATAATTTTAGGGTCGTCTTTATTATGAAATAATTGTATTTATATTTAGATTAGATAAAAGATAGTCACATTTTTATTTTTTCCTTCGAAATGAGAAAGCAGACAATGACAAAACTAACTGGACGTCAATTTTGAATGTGAAGAAATTAAAATGATTAAACTTGCTAGATTGTGCAGCTCGAATAAACTTTGTAGCAAAACCAACAACCTCTGTTGAAATTACGATCAATCCCGAACGAATTCGGTCTGAGTTTATCATTTTAATTTCTTTCACATTTTCATCTTCATCGTATACAGCAGGGGTTTGTAATTGTCTTCCTCCTTATCTTAGTCAATTTCAGTTTTGTAACACTCTAGTCCGAGGCCTACGAAAGGTCGATATTTCACGTTTTGCAAAGTAGTAAATATATTTGCAATTAATAAATTTCTTTTCAAATTAGGTGGTATTTTATCTAGCAGTGTTCGGACTACTTATATTTTATAAATTATTTTCTGTCTTGATTTTCGGTAAGGGGGTTCCCTTATATGTAGGCCTCGTTCTAATCGGCTATCCATTAATTCGGGTGTCAAGCAATCCTTATAAAACCTTACAAGGAGAGGTTCCATGTGTACCTTCCAAAAAGTGCTATCTATCAATACTTTTACTATTTTATAGCCCTTTTTGATCCACAGCATATACAAGCAGTAATTTCTGTCTGCTATTTCCAGCTGCCCTTGCACTTGGTAGTAGTGGGGGTGTTTCACAGACATCTCTATCATTCTTTCATCCCTAAACAAATCGTACACATTATGCGCTTTCCGCGCATATGCTTCTTCTGGAGTTTCCTCTGCAGCTGCATAGGGACATTTTATTTCGACAATTCCATCATTATCAATGAGACCGTCTGGTGTTGCTCCTAATCCACGAATATTGTTGTGGACGAACAAAACCAGAAAGTTCGAGTTTAACATTTTGATCCATTTCCAACTGTCGTCGAGCCTCTGCTTCATCTTCTCGCCCATACACAATGACAGGTTGAAAATTGAGCTTTTCATTAGGCCGAGTTATATTTTTAACCGTTGAGGCACAAGACGTTTCCTCTTTCATCCTACACACTTTTCCAAACCAAGATGCTGTTAAAAGCCAACGCCTTGATCTTATCCATAAAGGACTATCAACTTGCCTAATAGTTTGTCCCTCAATTGCATCTCGATTCGCTATGTAGTTGTCTAATTTTCCGTAAAGTCTCTTCAGTTCTGCTTCATAAGTTTCTGGATCCATATCAGGCTTTTCGCATTGAGATCCGTAGTCCTTATCAGCAATGAGCTTTCTTTTTTGTGCTTTTCATATCCTGCACCACTTTCTCTTAATCTTCGTTTTCTCTTTTGCTGCTTTTTGTTTGCTTTGTAATGGCGTACCTCCATCTGCTTTACAATCAGTGGTGGCTCTTTACTCACAAATTCGTAATATCTGCTGACAACTCTATGAGTATTAAAGTTTATTATTGCAGCAGCAACTCGAGCATCATATTCGTTCCTCTTTCCATGATTGACACGCTTGGATATTATTCGCTTGGCTATTAGTGAATTTAAGCTTTCCACGTTGTTTCTTGTAACACCGTACACCAAACTATCTACATCTCGATTGAGACAATGCATCACTTCCATAATATCCTCATACATTCCGAACTTATGCAACTCCGGAACTATATTTTCCTCGTCAGATTTTCGCACTCCATCGCAAAAATATCCAAGTGATGCGCATTCCTTGTGCTCACCAAATAAATGACTAGGAATATTCAGGATGTCTCGTTTCAAATTTGGTTTTGTTTCTTGCCAGGTTTTTCTCTCACCTACTTTATAATTTCTGGCTTTTCGAACATCTCTTGTTAATCTCGCACCACAATTGCGCACAGTTTTTCAAATTTTTCCAGGTATCGGTAATGCACATTTCTTTTCCGATACCTGAACAATAGAATTACAAGTGGACCGTAGTGAATGGTTCTCACATAAAACTTTCTGAACCTCTACATCGTCGTGCTTATATGGTCTACCACTTTTATTTTATTATAAGTACTGCTGTCACCATCTGCTATCAATACATTAAAAATTACACCTCGCGTAGACACTGAAGTTTTAAACATATTTACTAGAATGTCACTTTCCATACTATTAGAACTTATATTAGGTGCGTAATTTTTATGACTTACATGTTCTCTGGGAATTCTACCCCTTGCTTCTGCCCAATCACAAGGACCGCATTGCTGATTTCTTGTTTCATGTAAAATAACTTTTTTACTAAGATAAGCTACAGCGGCTGCCATTCCCGACCGTCATTTGAAAACTTTTTTGTACGATCTTGTCATCCAACTGCCGTCCGCCATTATTGGAATTCGCGCAATCCCGGTGATGAAAGTGTCTTTTTTTGTATGCTTAACAACTTTTCTGCATCCGCAGCTTCTGTTTCTACAACTTCCACTAGCGTCAACAATTTGCTGGACACGTCATCACGGTTCGTATCATACACATCCTTTGACATACATTTAACATTCATTGGACCCAGTAATTGTTCCAATTGACTGAAACCAATTCCTGCTTCCACACATCCAGGTACAGCCGCTTCATTCAAATCAAGAATGTCACCTTCGATAGGTGCATTACGTAGTACACGTTGGAAGGCGCATTCCTTACAAAAGTACGTGTATTCGCTGTTCAATCCACGATTTCGATAAGACATAATATCAAGAATCGAGGAACAAGTTTCGTTGTGTTCTTTACACATTAGTTGCATTTGTAGAGAAAAGTATACTACATCAACGAATTTGATCCCTATATTCTTCACATAATTCGTTTTTTCTTTTGCGAAAATGGAGATATCGTTACTGAACCATGTATCATCTGTTTCACTCAAACTTTCCTCACTACTACTTTCGATATCCATTTCATCACCTCCAGAAACATCATCTGTTTCACCGGTTTCATTACTTTCATATTCATTTTCGGAAAAATCCTCATTTTCAGCCTACGAAACAGTTTCCTGTGTTCTTTGGCTAGAATTTCTACTCTCAATTGCAGATCGAGATTCGCATTCCGTTAACATCGATTTATCTATGTTATCAAAATGTTGATGAGGATCAAGTGATGAAATGAAATCTTCGTCATCTAAGAACCTATTATCTAAAACGGATGACGCATTCGTCAAATTTGTGGTGTCCTCACAATCCATCAATTGCGGATAATTCTCCGCTTGAGAATTACCTTCAATTGGTGGATTTTGTACAGCCAAAGTTACTGTAACTTCTGTTAGCATATACATATTATCCGATCCTTGCTGAATTGTTGTTTTTTCTCACAAGTTCTAATAGGAACTCAATGCTTGAAACCCCCATTAAACACGCGGTTCCATTTGGTGAAAGTATGCCCGCAGCATTCCTACTGTGGGAATGAAACATCCAAATTGTCTGGTCCATTCTGAAAAGAGCAATAGACAACCCGTTGCTTGTCAGAATTAGCGAAATGTCACGTACTAATATATAATTCAGTCTGTTCTGCAAATTAGGAAGAAGGGATTACAAATTATCATCGTCTAAATGACCGAAACAATCTTCTCCTACATTTATCAAACATTCGGTTGACAATACTGTAGGATTCCTCATAAGTTCAACCGGCGTGAGATATTGAATATCCCCTATTTCGCCGTTTAATACGGGAGGACGAAATTGTAAGCTATCCCTGTACAACTTATCACCGTCAATTACAACGCAATCTACAATATTAGATGACCATTGATTTGGATGTATGATTTTACTCGCACCTATTGCCGCAGCAGCCATTGCCGTGCACTGAATTCCTACACTGATAGAAGGAAATCGTCTATCGGATTTTGAAAATATCCCTCTTGTTATAATTACATTGCTACTTACAAAACTGCGGGTAGTTTGTCCTTCAACTTTGAGAAGTTTGCCTACTTTAACGATTTCCTTCTGCGCAGAGTTAGAACGTCTTAAATAATTTACAGAGTTTGGCATGTTTACGTCATTCAATGTTGTAACTGCCTTAGTTGCCTGATCTTGATCTTCGGTGGCATTATCTTGCAATCTACATATTTAAAAAAAAAACTCCATATAAGACGCGTTAAACAAATCAAGTAAGAGATACATCGAGAAAGCAATAAAAGCATGAAAATTTCGTCCCATTTTTTTAATTTCACTAACAAGGAAACATATGGAAGAAAATGGACAATAAAATCAGAGATGCCTATTTCATTATCTACCGATAAACACTTTGAAGTGGTTGAAACATCCCCCCCCCAACAAAAGTTCACACCCAATACGAGTTTTTTCAGGGTAACTCTGTTTCTGTACAATTTTTTTTGTAACCAATTGGGGATTGCTTGTTATTGAAAGATGATATGAAATTTAGCATTTGCATATCC
The DNA here is from genome assembly GCA_932195095.1 of Andricus curvator. Classification (NCBI taxonomy): domain Eukaryota; kingdom Metazoa; phylum Arthropoda; class Insecta; order Hymenoptera; family Cynipidae; genus Andricus; species Andricus curvator. The sequence goes on along the minus strand of CAKNYM010038830.1, from coordinate 15,148 downwards.
GAGGGTTGCATCCCTTATTTTGTGTAAGAGTAAGTGTTTTTTAAAACTTCTTTCTCTATAAAACTTAGAAGAATCTTTAAATATTTATGAAAATAAATGTAAAGAAAATAAGATTCTAAAGTTGATTGATGTCTTTCGTTATTTTTCAGATAAATGCGTTTCGAGAGGGTAAACTATCCCTTATTAATGTTTACCTTCCCTTCAAAAAATATTTTTTCATTAAACATCTGCTGACATATACATAGTTATAATGCTGTTATGCATGATATAATTAAAACACCGAATTTAATTCTATGAAATTAATAAGGAATATTTATTAATCGTTATTTAAATGATTAAAAAGAGTATTATTCAGAGTGCATTAATAAATGTTACTTATGCTACTTTACTGTACAAATATTTTTTCAAAGAAAATTGAAGAATAATAAGGGTAGTTTTCCCTTTTAAAATGCATTTTTTAATTATTTTTGTACATTTTTGATGATTTTTCGAATTTTTGTAAAGAAAAAAGTTAAAAAAAAAACATTTTTACCCTTATAAAAAATATGGGATGCACCCAACGGAGATACAAATGCTGTATTTCATATCGTCGTTCAGTAACAATGAATCTCTAATTGGCTTAAAAAAAATTTTGCATAAAAGCAGAGATAGCTTTGGGTGGAAGAACTTTGGAGGAGGTTTCCCTTCAGAGTATTTTTTTCGGCAGGTAAAAAAATATACGTATATCGTATTTCATATCCTGTACAACATAGCGAAATTTCATGCAAATTGGTTACTAACACTTAAAATTAGATCGTTGACACATACGAACACATTATCTAAGGGTATTTTAACCCCCAAGCTACGATAAGCACTATATTTGTGTTTATAATAAAATGTAAAAATTATTTTCACTTAAAACAGGTACATACACTTACTTTAATTTTATGTACAGTAAATTTTCCAAAGAAAAATAAAAAAATACTAACAAGGGGTAGTTTACCCTCTTCAAATGCATTTTTGTAAAAAATAACGAAACACATCAACTTCAGAATTTTATTTTCTTTAAATTAAAATTATTTTTATAAATATTTAAAGATTATTAGAAAAAGAAATACAGATAGAAATAGAGATACGGTGGAAAAATTTTTTTTGTAGGTGAAATTTGGCGGGTGGTTTTAACCCCTTCAAAATTTTTATCGGCATATAATAAGAATACGTATCTCTTATTTTTTTGTCCTTTATAACATAGCGAAGTTTCATTGATATCGGTGAGTGAAACTTCAATATTTTTATTTATTTTATTTATTTTTATTTATTTTATTACAATACCAATAATGGCAGTCAGTACTACCAGACTAGCAGGAGACTAGCAGGAGAGATAAAAAACGTTTTGTAAAATCCACTGCGAGGATATTTTAGTGCTGAAAAAAGGCCAAAAAAATGGACCAGACAAAGTCAACCATAGTTCTGAGAAATTACAGGAAATAGAAAGCTAGACGCGTTATTTTTTTACTCTGGACGTTGATTAAAAAATTATTTTTTATGTAAAGAAAAAAATGAGAAATGGTTTTGCAGATTTTTAGTTTCTGAAAAGAGAGTAAGAATTGCTAAAATGCGCGATAGGCAGTGAGAGATCATCCCATCGATTGTGAGTTATGCCCTTGCGGAATTTCGGTTTTTATGGGAATTCCGAAAAAACGAGTTATAAACACATCCTTTAGTGAAGATATGTAATAGAATTATTAAGAATTTTGTAGCTGATAATATCATTTTTTGTCAAATGTGGGTTAATCCCTTATGAAATGCCACCTTTTATTTATTTAATAATACTTCATTTAATAATACTTATTTACCTATTTCTTTTTTGAGCAAGAGATCGGTTTCTCCTTTTCGCAGAAGAAGTTAGTTTGCGAGAGCTGTCAACACCACGTGGCTATCTCATGCTGATAAGGCAACTTACAACTTTAATTTTGTAACAATATAAATATTCAAAAGGTGATAATGAAAGACAGGTTCTAAATATCAAATGAAGTAACTTCCAGAGAATCACATGTTCGCTTTTCAAAAAAATAAAGATAAAAGAAAGGGTTAAAGATCCTTTGTCTTCACTTCAGAAAAAACAATTGTATCGATTCATATGGTAATTATATCAAGTTAGACAGTTAAAGAAATAAAACTAGATCCCTTGATACCAACCAAGAAAAAAAAGTAACTTTCGCGGATCAAGTTGAGTACCAGTCACAATTTTTAACTTATACATCAAAAATTGGACTTGTTTATGAATCATTTTGAAAACAATAATGATAATTTATGTATTTGTTCTCATTATTTAACGCATTTATATATTTAATTATAAAAGGAAGAAGATAGCAAAGTGTTCTCTGGAAAAGTTATTTGAATTTCCCGCTCAATGCAGGGCCATCTACATAAAATGTGTATCAAAAGCAAGCTGTCCACAGACTCCACAAATAAAAATAGATCAGCGAGAAGGACAGGGTAAGTAACAAAAACCTGATATTTTCACATTTTTAATTTCTGCATGTTAATTAATGCATGTCGAATGCTTTTATATCGATGCCGAGCTAAAACAATTCGTTTTTATATTTTTCAATTCACCAGCAATTCCCTTTAAACTTTTAGGTTAGGTGGCTATCATTTCCCTGTGCACGCTTCTAATTGCAATGTACTTTTTTCAGGACAAAACCCACCCATAAATATGGAGCAGTGGCAGGGCTTCCTGAGAGCGATTTGGCAGTTTGTTCCGCCTCGTCCAATAGCTGTTCCACCTCAACCTGCTCATCAGGTAGATGCTCCTGTCCGGCAAGCAACACCACCGCCAGAAGAGCACCAGATGGTGCCCTATGTTGAGGTATGTTTATAATCAATATAATTTTTCCTTGTAATTAAAATATTTTCAATTCATAACAGGAGCTGGCACAAGAAGCTGCTGGAGGAGGCGAGCAAGCTGCCAACAATAATGTGCAGGTAATAAACTTTAACAGATATTAAATTTTTTTAACAGATTTAAATTTATTAAATTGATTTAAAAAATATTAAATTTTACATATTTTTTTTAGCATCCAAACGAGCAAAATCCTTCTACGTCTCAAAGACGTAGAAGAAGGCGTCGGAGAGGAAATTTCCCGATTGCAGAAAACCAGCTTCCTCAGCAAGATGGATCCACAAGAGGCCGAGGAGAAAGAGGTGGAAATTGGGGAAGGGGAGGGCAAAGGTTTCCAGGGCCAAAATATGAGCAAAAATATATTTTCATAAATAAATAAGAAAAAAATTTTTGGTTATTCTTCATTTAATCTTCGTCATAATAATTAAAAAAAAAAGAATCGATTAAAATTGCGATGGCGCATATATATCGCCTAAAAAGAAAGTTCCAACTAGTGCAATAGTTTTTATATTACTTTCGATAGAGATAAGGATTTTGATTTGAACTCAAAACTTATCAAAGTAATTTAATGACTTTCTTCCATTTCTTATTAAAATCGTCTTTTCGCAAAAAATGATGTATAAAAATAATTCATAATGATTTTCAGGCTTTTTAAAAATGAATTTCCAGCGTAAGTGGGCTTGTGGGAATGTTGCACTGAGGATCTACAGTCTAAGGATAACATCAAAAAAATAAATGGAACATCTTTGGAAGGAATGATGAAATCCTTGTCTTAAAAACTGGTTCTGAAGAATAATGTGGAAAAAGCCAAGTTCAAATCGTTTTCATAGTGCTCAACGGCCACTATGAAGTCTGATCGACTTGAGCCTTTGGATTCCAACTCGAATTCAGGTTTAGAAAGAAGCCATAATAGTCAGAATCTCTTTGGAATAAATAATAAAAAACTTGGACTTTTGGGGATGTTATAATAATAATCCAGAACCCAAAGGACCTTTTTAAAAAATCAAAGTCGCTATAACTTTGATTTTTTAGAGAAATGATTATATTCCCATAGACTAAGATCGGAAACTATTCACCGGGTCTTTCCAGCTTTCTAGAGTTGAGTTCTATTGCGTGGGTGGGTTTGATGGGGTGTTAGGTGTATATTATATAGCCTGACGTTCCTTTGAAAAAATCATAAACACAATAACATTGCATTTTGTGAAAAATGCTTATTTTTGCTAATTACAAATTTGGAAAATCTTTACCAAATCTTCTTTAGCTATATGTAAATTATTTCTTCTGTGTGGGTGGTGTGAAGGGAATGTTATAAGTTGCATATGGCGCCAGAAGTCCTTTTAAATCGATTTAGTGATCGATCGAGATACCACGCGGCGCTGATTGTATTGTTACTCTTTACTTTTTTTCGGCTCAAATAGGGATATGTGCTTCCTGTGGGGGAAAAATTGCCCCCCCCCCCCGACATTCTGTCGGTGCGCTAGCATTCGAAATCAATTTTTTGAGGTGAGTTTTGTAGGTTAGATTACCCCTACATGAGCCTTAATGATTTGAGGAAAGCATAAGTTAGCTCCTTCGACAAGGACTGGTCTTCTTCTACATTGCTGGAAAAGTTTCCGCGCATTTTCTTGTCGAGGAGCTGCACGGAGAAAAATAGATATTAAAGCAGAATATCTAGATATTTCCGGATAATCTCTTAACGATTTAACTATGGGACAGAAATCTAGATATTGAAGCAGAGCATCCGTAGATGTTAAAAAGAGGATTTTGCCTAGTAATATCCAAGATATTAAACAAAAGAATCAAATATATGGAACCCAAACATAACGAGATATTAAAACTTACGATGTAAGGTATTTAACTAAAATACCCGAGATATTCCGATATGGAACTTATTTCTTTTAAATTATTTCAAAAATTAAATGAAATATGGGAGAGTGAAATGGATATTACAAAAATATAACATAATATAATATATAGATGTCTATTCACTATATTATGGTATATTTGATTAATTCTGAATGAAGAACAACCAAAATTATATCAAGACATCACAGCTATATATTCTTAATTGATAATTATACATAAACTACAATAAATGTCAACCTTTTTCCACATTGAGGCACAGAGCACTCGTATACACTAGTTTCAAAGAGCCTGTGAGAGACGCGCCAGTTTTGGAACGAATAGTACTTGAAAATAGTGAAACATCACATAAGCCTTCAACCCACAATGTGTAGGAAAATTGTGCTCGCCAGCATTTATTGCTGAGGAAGTTTTGATGCAATATGCACCTTCTTTTGCTTCTTTTTGCATTCCACAAAAGTTCTTTAGAGCAAAAATTAAAACAATTAATACAGATCCCTGTAGAAAATTTCTTCAACTGCATTATGGGGACTAAAACGCTTTAAATTTTGGACTATGGACTAGGACGGAGTGAAAATGGTCAAATCAATCGAATCGTTCAAGCTAAGGCAAAAAGATTTGTAATCTGGCATCTGAAATAAATCTGAAGTAAAAAAAAATTTCAAATACCAGAATTTTGACCTTGTAACTTTTTTAACACAGGATCTTTTATTGACAGAATGAAATTATTAAACAATTTTGAACTTATTTATTTCAATAATAAAAGTTTACTTTTTTAGAAGGAAAGATGAATTTTCAATCCGAAAGGACTTTCTAACAAAACAGTTTAATTTTCAACAAATTTATTGAATTTTGAACAAAATATTTGCATTTTTAGCCAAATTGTTGAATTTTCAACCTAAAAAGACGAACTTTCCACCAAGTGATCGAATTTTCAAACAAAAAAGATTTAACTTCAACCAAAATCAGTTGCATTTATCAACTGAATAATTGAATTTTTTTGAACAACGAAATTTTCTGTATAAATAGAGAAAATAATTAAATTCTTAACGAACTAATTGAATCATTAAACGAATAGGTACTTGAATTTCCAACCTAAAAAAATAAATTCTCAAACAGGATGACGAATTTTCAACAAAGAAGTTTAATTTTCTACCAAAAAAGGCCAATTTTCAACAAAATACATACACTTTCAAATAAATAGTTGACTCATCAACTAAAAAATATAAATTTTTACTAAAAAAAGTAAATCTTCAACATAAAAGTTCAATTTTCAACCAAAGAAATAGAATTTCAAACAAAAAAATAATTTTTAACCAAACAGTTGCAGCCTTAACCAAAATAGGAAACTTATACCAAAAGACGACATTTTAAACAAAAAGAATTATTTTTCAAAAATCGAGCAGAATTTTCAACTAAAAAAGATCAATTTTCAACCGAAAATAAGAAAATTAAAAATCAATTTTTAACCAAAAAAAAAAAAACGAATTTTCAACAAAATAGTTGAGTTTAGATCCAAAGAGATGAACATTCAACAACAACAACAAATTTAACAAAGTGGTTTAAATTTTACACAAGCAGTTACATTTTTTATTTAAACAATTTATTTTTAACAAATAAAAACAATATTTAAACTAAAAGGATGAATCTTCAACAACAAACATAATTTTATAACAAAGTGGTTTAACTTTATGCCAAGTAATTAAATTTACAATACAATAATTAAACTTTCACCAAAATAGTTGAATTTTGAACTAAATAATAATTTCCTACAAAATTAACGAAATTTCAACAAAATACATGATTTTTCAAATAAATAGTTGCATTTTCAACTAAAGAAAGCGCTTTCTTGGATATAGAGGGTGCTTTTAGCAATACTCCTCCAGAAGTCATCTGTCGAGAGGCTTTGATATGTGGCGTGCCGGACCAGCTTGTATGCTGGATAGGAAGCATGCTACGCTGGAGAAGACTCAAAACCAGATGGGGTGAAGGCCTGGTAAGGGGGATAGCTCCACGGGGTTGCCCACAGGGGGGTGTGCTGTCGCTCTTCCTGTGGTGCATTGTGGTGGACGGCCTTCTTCGAAGGCTAAATGAAGAGGGGTACTATACTCCGGGATATGCGGATGACTTTGTAATCCTAGTCAGGGGGTAGAGCTCTGGTGCGATAGCTCAGGGCTCTCGGTAAATCCAGAAAAGACAAACCTGGCCATTTTCACGAGAAACTATAAAGTTTTGAAAGTTGACGCTCCTGTATTCTGTGGTGGGAAGCTATCGTTTTCAGATTCAGTTAGATATCTGAGAGTAATCATAGATAGCAAGCTGAACCAGGCAAAGCACCTGGAGACCCAATGCAGAAAATTTGTCATGACTTTTTTGATGTAAAGGAGATCCTTTGGGTTGACGTGGGGTCTAGGACCTAAAATGCTTGCATGGCTCTACTCTGTTGTCCTAAAACCCATGCTCCTACATTCGGCCGTGGTTTGGTGGCCAAGGGCGGAACTTAAAACAATGCAAGACAGGCTGCGAAGATCACAAACGCTATCATTGAGGGGTTTGACTAGAGCAATAAGGAATACGCCCACAGCGGCGATAGAATTCATGCTCTGTGAGGAACCCCTACATATTGCCATAACCGCTGGAGCGGTATAGGCGATGGACCGCCTGGCAAGAGCAAATAGATGGACTCGGGGGACTAGACACACTAGGCTCCCGAGTGATATCAGCGCACTGCCGATTCTACAGATGAGGGATCGTCCATATATTACGTAAGACGTTTTTCTTTTGTTTAAATAAAGACGAGAATAAAATTGCTGTGAAGTTCAGAAGGACACAATGATATAAACAAAATAAAAAAGTCTTACGTAATATATGGACGATCCCTGAGGCAAGATAAAATAACAAAACGCGTTAATTCTGCCAAAGCTTTCCGCGTCTGCATCCCAAGCAGGGATCTGTGGAAAGCAAATGGTAACCCGCTTCTCCAGGGGGAAATCTGGTATACAGATGGCTCCAGGGGAGAGGGAGGGTCAGGAGCAGGAATTTATGACAGCAAGAGAGGGAAAGGGATAGGGATACACTTGGGCGACATGCTACCGTCTTTCAAGCGGAGGTCCTAGCCGTCCTTCGCTGTGCTGAAACACTAATAGAGGAAAACGCTGCTGGCAGACAGATTACGATCTGTTCGGACAGCCAAGCGACACTAACTGCATTACGGAAACCAGACATAACATCAGAACTGGTTTGGGAATGCAAAAAGGCTTTAAGCCAACTTGCAGAAAGAAAAAAAGTGGCTCTCATATGGGTCCCTGGTCACACAGGGATCAAGGGCAACGAAAAGGCGGACCAGTTGGCAAAACGCGGCGCAGCGAGTGAATACATAGGACTGGAACCGGTACTGGGAATAGCGTTTTGCTCTGTCGGAATGGCCATTGAAAGCTGGATCCAAACAAAACACCGGGAATGCTGGGAACAAACCCAGTGTTGCCTTCAGGCGAAATCCATCCTTAGTTATACCTATAGGATGGGCAGAGCGGGGGCAATCCTGGGCTTACCCAAGAAAGATATAAGGACAGTGGTACGGAACCTAACTGGGCACAACCACTTGAAATATGATATGCACAAAATGGGGTATAACCCCACGAAAGAGTGCAGGAAATGCGACAGGGATGACGAAACATCCTTGCATGTATTATGCCAGTGCCCGGCATTAGCTAGGCTCAGGCAACAGACCCTCGGGGCCCATTTTATGGAAACAGAGGAAATTACAACGCGATCAGTGGTCGACATACTGGGTTTCGTCAAGAGGTCTGGCGTCGACTTCTGAGAGTGCATAAGTAAGGGTGTGGCACAATGGCTGTATAGTTTGAGCGCCAGGGGAGCTCTCCATGGGCTTCCCGCTCGTATTAAGACTAACTAACCCAGAAGATGAATTTTGTATAAAACATTTTAATTTTTTACTTGAAAATATTAATTTTCTACCAACAAAGACGAATTTTTTTAACTATAAAAGATTAAATTTCAACAAAAAACGAAAAAGTTTCATTTTTAAGTAAAAAATTAATTTTAATTGAAAAAAGTGAATTTTCAACAGAACAGTTGAATTTTCAACCAAAGAGGTACATAAACCTTCAAACAACAAAATAAATAGATTTTAACTAAGTGGTTTAACTTTTACCCAAGTACCTGCATTTTCAATTTAAAAAAATAAATAATAAATATATGTGACTCAATTTCATACGTCATTTTTAGTTTAAAGTTTTTTTAAATACTAGAAAAGTTTATAAAATTAATATTCTTTTATCAGGATTCATATTATTTTCCCAAAAGGACCGGTTTAGGGTAATTTTTTATTAAAATACCTTGAAATCTTCGTGAAAAATGCTTCAACTAAGTATAATTAGATGCAGAAATGTCATATAATTCACCCTACGTGGAGAAAAAAATGCAATTTGTTTTATTATTAAAATTAGATGATTTCATGCAACTAAGAAAAACCAGTTATTCCCATACTTCTTGCAGGTAGTCTATATTTTTCAAAAATGGTATTAAAACAGTGAATTGTACTATTAGATTGTTATTGAAATTTTTTAAATATTTGTTTTATTTTTTCATTGATCTTAGGCTTGTGAAAAATGTATTAATATGAAAATATTCGCTCTTCAGATTAATTATTACCCAAAACGAAATATACAAAAAGTATAGCAAAATAAAAATAAAATTAATTAGGAAAACTTCTACCTTACGTTTATCGATTAAAAACAGTATACATGTTACTAAAAGAAATGCTAACATAAAGAAAAACTAAAATTTGAGAACCAAATTTTTAATTAAAAATTTGCCAGAATAAATAAATAATTTGATATTCACAAAAAAAGTGAAAACAATTTATTGGAAAAATGAATTTTTTCGACCTTTTTGAGTGTTTTATTTTGTACCCAAAAACTAATTGCACCAGGAAATGACCGGAAATTCTTAAATTTCTAAATGTTAAAAATTATATCATTTTGAAGCTAATTCAAGTTAGAAACATTACAAATTTAAAGATTTTCAAAATTCTTTTAAATATAATACTTTTTTAATTAGCCGCTAAATTATTTTAATTTCATGTCGATTGAAATCAATAATTATTCAACTGTTACTTATGCTTAAAAAGAAAAAAATTTTCGGGCAAAACCGGGATATTATTTTTACAAGACGATTCAGAATTTGTATGAAAATTGAACAATTTACAGACTTGAACGTTCAATATGGAACTGTTTGAATTCGAAAGCCTTAGTAGTTAAGCAAATGTAAAATTCCGATTGAAACCTTATCAACTTTTTGCAATTTTTTTTTAAATTGCAAATTCATAGATTCATAATAATTAAACGCTTTTATTCAATTGCAGATCCTACGTAAAATTATTGTTTCAGTCAAAAACTTTTTATTTTTAGCTCATTCAATTAAAAAAATTTTGTAATTCAAAAAGGACATTTTTTCAATTTATAGCAAAATTCAACTGTTTATTCAAAAAGAAATTATAAATGAAATATGCAAAAATACCTAATTTAAAACTGAATTATTTTAATGTAAACTTTGAATGTTAAAACTTAATTTTTTCATTTTCCTGAAGTCATAATTTGTGAGGAAAATTTTATTCTTTTGAAGCATCAGTCACAGTTGAACAATGATTGATTTCAATCGACCTGAAATTAAAATAATTTATCTTCTAATTAAAAAAGTGTTATATTTAAAAGAATTTTGAAAGTCTTTAAATTTGGAATGTTTCTAACTTGAATTTGCTTCAAAATGATATAATTTTTAACCTTTAGAAATTGATTACCGACATGTTTTTCCTAGAAAATAGTCTGAACAGATAATTCACCACAGCTTTAACTAAGTAACTTCGAGATTTATCATCTAAAGTATCACCACTTTTCAGAGCAATACTTCCATTAATATCTTTTGCCAGAAAGGCTTTCAAACTCTATACAAAAATATTAACATTGTTGAACACTATAAGTATAAAAACACAATAACGAAACGGAAATAATTAGATGTAGCCATTTGGAGAAACTTACATGTGGAAAAATCGTAGATTCTTCAGGCCTTTCATCTACAGGACGGTTATTTCTCACAAAGACTGGATTTAATATACGGCTTTGAATGTTTAAGGTGCTTTTTTGATTTTAATTATGTTTCTTTGGTGAATATTGTGAAGATTCTAATAGCGCAGTGCTTGATTCAGTAGTAATATCAGGCATGTGTAATCTTTTTTCTACATGGAGGTTCCACAGAAAAAACTAAGAATAAAATTTGTTGCAGGAAATTTTGTAGAGCGATAAAGTTTTGTTCAGTCAAGTTCGCGTCTTTCAAAATACATGTGTTTGTCATGGAAAAACAAAAGAAAGTTTAACCGATATTTGTGTAAAGTTTATCCTCTGAAGTTAATTTTTGTTGCAGAGAATCTTTCGTCGGAAATCGATGTAAAGTTTATCTTCTGTTTTTTCTGTGTCAAGATGAGAATCCAAAAATATGAAATTTGCTTTTTCAGTTACATTCTGCTCTGCATCTAAGGATAATCTTTGTCTCTTTATAGATCCGGAATTTTCCTCTTGGCATAATGGATCTTTAGCCAGATGCGAATTGTAATTCTCATCAATTCCTATGTAAAATAATAGAGGAAAAATACGAAAATAAAATTTATCTAAAATTGCAAGAAATAATCAGATTAAGCTTGTGAATGTGAAAAAATCTTACAAGCTTTTTTAGCTAAGTGCTCATCAGAAATATGATGAGTTCCTTTTTCAAAAAATTGGAGTGGACCGTTAAGTTTCGCCACCTACAAACAAAAACTAATTACAGTCGGATATTCTTGTACCCTTTATTCGAGCTTTGCCAATTTATTCCATCAAAACAGTGATCTATATTGTCAAATCTAAATGTCCAGAATGTGTTATGCAAATTAAAGGAATATTTATTGAAAATCGAAATATTTTTGCAGCTTGCTGATAAAATAGAATTTTCCAAACGGAAAATAATACTGCTGCGTTTTTAATTGAATGTGCTCTGAATTTTAGACTAAAAATAAAAATTCTGGTGAATTCCTCACAAAATATAAACACTGTGATAATAAGAGAGCCTGTAAATGTTGCATACCGATTGCAACAATGTCTGATATTTATGCTTAAACTTTAGTAGAGACCCTTTTTCTGGAATAAGCGATTCAACTGTTACTGTATCTAACAATAAAAACGATTCTTCGTCAAATTTATTACCTGAAATTTAGAATCATAAACATGCGCATATTCCGCATTCCCGAAACTAAACCTACGCGAAGTTTCAAATTTAAATTATTATAAATTGTACAATTTTCAATTGAAATACGTTATAGCTGAATAATTTTAAAATATCAAAGGTTGAAATTGGAATAATGTCATGTTAACGGAATTCAAAATTATTATGTTCTTATTTAAATAATTCAAAATTGTACAATTTAAAAAAGAAAGCATTTTAATACTTCACCAATGGCCAAACCACGCTGAAAAAACCAGTTCTCGCCAGATCATTGAAGTTAAGCAGCGTTGTGCGCGGTTAGAACTTGGATGGGTGACCATTCGAGAATACTGCGTGCTGTTGGCATATCGTGGGTGTGGTGAGCCCAACTTGTAGTTATTTACTACAAGAAACTATCCACCTAGAAAAACTACCCAAATCGGGTAGTGTCACGCCTACCCTGAAAGGGAAATGGCTTTATGGTATACTACTAATACTACTACCTAATATAAACTCAGAACACTCAAAATCGCGCAGTTTGAGATTTAAGGATTATAGACTCTCTTCTTTACAATTTACATACATTTTTAGGAATGAAAGAATTTTTAATTGAAAATGTTTGAAGGATAATTTGAATGAAATAATAAATTAGAGAATTTGAAATTACCGCAGCGTTTAAAATTCAGGAATTAATCATTATTTCCAATTTGAATTGCTTAAGCTTATTCTTATTAGTTTTGAATTTGAAGTAGTAAGTGCTTTTTAATGGCCTCGAAAAGTTTTAAAACTTGAGTGGCTTCTGCCTTGTAATTCTGTAATTTTAAAGTTCTTTTTAAATTTAAAACGCTTCACAATTTGAAACCATTAGAGTTAACTGCTAAATTTTTTAAGAAAAGTCTCAAGTTTGGAAGTGTTGAAGTTTGAAGGATGTTTAAACGTATAAGCTTCAAATTTCTAAGCCGTTAAATTTTGGAACTTAAATCGAAAAAAATGTACTACGCTTTAATTTTTTGCAATCATCAAATTCAAATTATCAATTAAAGTATTTCAAAATATCTGAATTAAATTCCATAAAATGTGGATACTGCAAGAAATTGTGACATAAAGTTTTGAAAGCTTATAAAAATGTTAGAAAATTTTAATTTTTCTGTTCGTCAAATTTCGACGGAAACAAAAAAAAATGAAGTAAAGAATGATAGATTTCCATATTCTTCAAGTGCACTTAGATTTCTTCATCAAAATTTTCCATATATAAAAATAACGAAGTGTGTAGGCTCCCCGAAAAAAATGTGCTACGCTTACGGAATTTCAGTGAATCTAGACGCAGTCATTTACCAAAGTAGGTATTTTTTCTTGATTTTATGAACCATAGATGATTGAAATTTGAGGTTATGTCTGGCTTTTCAAAAAAGATCACTTTCAAAGATTTGTGTTTAAATATTTTTAGAGAAAATAATAAATAATTGCAAAAAAATCAAAATTAAACTTACCTTCGACGAATGTTTCTATCACAGATACTTCGCAATTCCAATTTCCTAAAAGCTTATTGCATACGTCCATGATTTTATTGCACAAAAAAGAGACGCGGCCGGTCGGCGACGAGAAGCGACACGCAACTGAAAGTGGCCTTCACTTAGGCACGCGCGCTCGCAAATATGCAACATCTGGGATATTTATATTTAATATCTCAGATTTTATACTTTCAGTATTAACAAATATTGCCCTTTAATATATTGTATAATGATTAATAAATATTAGATATTATGCTGTAATATCTATATATTATGGCTTAATATCGAAACTTTTAATATCTACTTTTCAATATCTATTTTTCTCCGCGTGTTGGCGGAAGTTTTTGACATTTTCTTGCATTATACGGGCTTTCAGAAGGAAGATATCTAGATGCAGCAATGTACTTTTCTCACTTCGAATATTAAGATTCAGGCCCAGGATCTCGGCCGCCTGCTCCGTGGCTTTGTAAAAGAACGCTCCTTTGTCAATCATATCGTGAATTCTGACCATTTTTAGGAGATCTCTTCCATTTTCGACAATGTAAGCTGTCTTGAGGATAATTCGCTTATAAAGACATTGGAAATTCAGAAGATAGCACTTATTGCAAAATACGTTCTTCCTTCAGACAAATATTTGCTGAAGTAAGGGGGGGGGGGGCGGGTAAAATTTTAAGACTTCTGATGGGAAGCTTCTTTTTCAAACGCATATAACTTATTTCCTTTTGCATACAGCAAAATTTTACTTCATATGTTTTCGACGGTTTTTTTAATGGACTTTCGAATGGTTATTACCATTTTTTTCAAAAGCCAAAATTTGACCTCCATTTTCGAGAATCAAAAATAAATTTGGTCTTTTCTCAAATTTGGATCCATTCTTTTAATATTCCAGTTAAAAAGCTAAAAAAATTTCCTATAAAGTAGTTCATTTCCAGGACGGCGTCTTGTTTTGTTCTCGAGTAATTGAACGACGAGTAACTGGGTGATCCACCGGAGCTGAGGCCGCGCGACCGTTCGCTACTGTCTTCACTCCGGGTAACCTCGTGGAATAACCTCAAGCTAGTTTCTTGCATTAGATAATATCATACTCTCTCTTTATCTGGGTAATTTATTTGAATGTGAAAATGTTTCTTCATTCATTTGTTTCTTCCTTCATTTGTTTCTTCGCTCATTTATTTCTTCATTCATTTCTTTCTTTATTTGTGTTCATTTGTTTCGTTATTTCTGCCACCAGAGTTTCACTATTCCAGTGATGCTAACAGACCGCGACATATTTTAAGTGCTTTGAATTCACACAAATATGGTGATGGACTAAAAATAAAGAATAATGATACTTTTGTTTTCAAGTCGAGAACAGTATTTTATAATATAATTTAATAAAATGAAAGATAAAGTATAAAAACTACTATTCTTCCTGAAGGTGAAAAATAAAAAATAGATCAACAGGATATTTATTTGGACCTAAAACCTGCATAAAATATATGAATATACTATTAATATGGACGGAATAATTTTTACTTCTGTTCTTAAATTAAATTTTAGAATTAATTTATATTGCACGTATAACATAAAAAATTAGGTATTTAGGTTTTCTCTTTGGTTGCAGTTATGTAAATGTTATTCTTAAAACTATCGAACT
>CAKNYM010038829.1:0-30900 GCA_932195095.1 Andricus curvator | reverse complement strand
CGGTAGGCGTGGCCTAATATCTCTTTTGTAAGAGTACTCATACTCTAATAGGATGAGTTTTCTTACAACCGTAGCAAGGCAAAGTTCGAGCTATTTTCGCAAGGGATAACGGATTTAAAAGCATGAAGCTTTGTACTTTTTTAGGATAAAGGGATTCTTGCTTAAAATGAATGAATTTTGTACCAGGATAGCAAGAATGAAACCTGCGACAAAAGCATGACTAGTGTTCTTACTATTATGGGCATATTTTTTTCTCCGTGTATTGTAGAATTCTTATATATCCACTCATCTGTTAGTCACTTGTTACAAAATTCAGAATATTGAAGTTTCGAAATATTCCAAGCGATTTCAAAATATTTTAAAATATCTTGAATATTTGAAGGAATTTCATAAAATGTCAAATGCTTTCAATATACTTTAAGGGTTTTCAAAAGATGACAAAAACTTCGACAGGATTTTAGATTGTATTTTCTTAAGCATTTAATTATTATTTTAGTTTGAGTACCAAACTTTTCTATACTACAAATCAAGATATAAATAATAAACTGGAAAAATAATAAAATAAGAATGAAAGGAAGGACAGAAGAGAAAAGAGAGAAGGGTGCCGGTTTTGAAGGTACTCAAGTGCGAAGTTAGATACGGCCCGGCACTGGCCCAGTATCGGCAAAAATATTGCCGAAAATCGGCTGCCAATTTCGTACCGTTGCTGGAATGATAACTCCGGTATGCACTTGGCGGCCAATTCTGGCCCAGAATCTGGCCGCCATCACTTATGCGTTACTGGCTGCCATTATCGGCTCAGCAATGGGTACTGATATCGGCCCGCTCTCGGCTGCCAATATCGTTCCATTGCTGGAATGTTGACACCGGTATGCACTTGGCGGTCAATTCTTGCCCAGACTGTATTTAAAAAATAAATATTAATTGATTGCGAGTATTTTGACTTTGAATATTAATGTTCCTGTGTAGAGTGAATACATATATTACATTTTCAGATATTATATTACAAATAAAATTTCTAACGCTACGGGGTGTCGAAACTACATCTATACCTAAATCTATCATCTAGCAGTCGGGAGTCTTGACCATTGCACTAATCCTACGAGTTGAAACTCGATGAAAAAGCCATCCTCATAAGCTACAGCTCAAAAAAGTTAAAACACAAAATTTTAAACTCTCTTTTTCTAATTAAATAAATATTATTATACGACGTTATGTAAATGTAAAATATACGAACTTTTAACCGGAATATCAATAAAATAATTTTGAAATAAATAATTTAAATCGATTACAATTTTTCTTCGTGTAATATTTCGTTTTTTTCGCATCTTAGACTACTTTACAACTTTCTGCAATGACAGGAAATGTAATTTTTTAGGCAAATTAAAAATTTTTAATGACGGAATTGAGAAATTTGATCGCGAAATTTCACATTTTTTTCAAACTTTCGTGTCAGGTTTGGTTTTAAGGTGTTTTATACCATTTTACAACGTTTAAGATTGACTTAACTTGTAATTTTTTCTGAACATTTAAAATTTTCAATGACGGAACTTAGAAATTTGATCGTGAACTTTGACAATTTTTTGATAACAAATTTTTTCAAACTTCCGTCTAAGGTTTGGTTTTAAGGTGTTTCAGACCATTTTACAACGTTTAAGATTGACATGAAATGAAATTTTTTCTGAACTCCAAACTCTGACTCTTCCTCTTAAAACATGGTTTGTCGTAGTAAAAGTCACACTGGGCCTAGTGATGCGCCTTTGCTGGGCCATACTCTGGATTTTCCTATTAAAACATGTTTAGCCAAAGTAAAGACGAGATTTGGAACAGCAGTGCCCCGCGTCTGAGCCAAACTCTAGCTCTTCCTCTTAAAACATGGATTGCCGTAGTAAAAGTAACATTGGGCCCAGTGATGGGCCTTTGCTGGGCCAGACTCCGGCTTTTCCTATTAAAACATGTTTTGCCAGAGTCAAGACGATTTTTGGAACAGTAACGCGCCGCGTCTAAGCCAATCTCTGGCTTTTCCTCATAAAACATGCTTTGCCGTCATAAAAGTGACACTTGGTCCAGTAATGTGCCATCACTGGGCCAAGAATCGGCAGTAGATCGACAAATTTAAATAACCAATATAGGCAGCCAGTACTGGTACAACACTGGGCCGATTAAAATGCCGATATTGGCCCAATAACATTAGCCGATCTTTGGCTGCCGAAATTGGACTAAGCCTGGGCCGTATGTTCAGTTCCGGCAATTGGCACATAGCTATTGCAACGGAAAATATATAGGAAACTTTAGAGCAGATTTTGTGATTAAACATATGTAGCAAGATATTATTGAGTTTTTGCAAGCGAAAAGTATCTGGTTTTTGAAAATTACATCATTTTTTTGCTTGGAATGCAGAATAAATGGTAAAGAATGCTTCGAATGAAAGAGAAGAAGAAATTCTCGCAACACAAGTACTCAAGAAGAAAAATCTCACGGGTACACGGAGAGAAATTCATTTTCACGTCAGCCCATCTAACAAAGGTTAATATACAAATATCAAGAATGGGAATTGAATGATTCAGACTCAACAGTTGACACTACAGTAACGAAAGGTTCGACCGTCAGGGACTCAGCCTAAGAACGCGAGTAGAGTCGAAAGTAGTGTACAGTAATGAAAGGTGGGTCATTTAGGTAATCGAGAAAAGATCGGATTCTAAGGAAAGTAAGAAAAACAGAGATTCTTGCTATTATAAATCCGAAATTCAAGACAGTTTCAGATTTCATTCTTTCTTTGAACTTTTTTTTATGAAGATTTATCTCATTTAGAGAGATCAAGACAAATCATTTGGGTCATACGTTCAATATATATGTTTATCTAGTTAAAAAACTAAAAATAAGCCGACGTCTTAACCTGTCTTTGGGTCTTACTCAAGGTATGGAAGACCGGGGCTATTCGGGACACTTTTTTCATTATTGAATATTGCGAATACAAAAAAATGTTTTTTTTTTAATTATACATACTTCTCAAAAGCTTGAACCCTCCCATAAGACACACTGTGAACAGATTCTCTATAACTTTGATGTGGTGTGGGGTGCGTGTGAAAAAGTCAATGAGTCTCATGTGTCCCTAATAGCCTCAGTACCGGGTTAATTAGGGACAGGCACCGGGGCAATTCGGGACACGTCACGCAAAAGCAAGTCAAAAATTCAAGAAAAATTTGTGAATGTTTTTTTAAGGCTCTTTAATTTTTTATTTTGAATTAACGCGGTTTACATTTTTATACTTGTGTATTAAACATAATAATCCTAGTCGCTCGAGTCAATCGTAACCTGCTGACCTTTTTCTTGGTCGTCGCCTGCGCGCTGGCCGCCGCCTTGTAGAATTTTCAGTTTCCTTCCAACTTTTTCGTTTTGATTTCAATTTTTTGCGTTGAGATAATTCATGTTCTTCTGAAAGCTTTTTCATGATCAGGGAATCAGTCAAAATCGCCGAGTTTCGTCTTTTCCGTCCTCTATTTGACTGTTTTCGACGTCTATCTTTTGGGAACGGACGATTAGATTGAAGTGTTTCATCCAGATCTACAGTTTCCGGTTCGACGCGGTCACTGGTTGACATGGAAGCGGGCGTTTCAACGCGTTCATGGGCTGACACGGGTAAAATAGAATCTTCTTTAAGTTGTGGGCGATCGATCATGTAACTCGGGAGATGGTCGGTGTCAGTAAAAATCTTAGGATTCAGTGGTGATATTCCTGTTGCGCTGCATCCCGCATGGATGTTGTTGATCGTCGCTGACAATGGGAGTGCGTTGCATATAATGCCGGGGATGTCATATATTTTCATCTTTTTCCCCGGGTTATTGGACATCCAGTAGTCGCAGAAAGAATTAATAGCATTCTTCAGTGGTCCAAACACGTTGCGGTCAAGCGGCTGCAACTTGTGCGTGGTTTGCGGTGGTAGAGAGAGCACTGTAATACAGTGTTCTTTGCAAAACTCCAAGCCAGCGATGCAAAGATGAGACTCGTGGTTGTCCAGCAACAAAATAACTGGATTCTGAGCCGATGCATTCACATTACGTTGAAAGTGCTGAACATATTTGCGAAAAATATCAGCTGTATTATTAAGTATTATTAAGTATTATTAAAGAAGAAAGAAGAAGAAGAGTTCAGTGGCGCATCCTAACGAGCGGTAAACTTTCCCAGTGATTGCACCCGCGCTTCCAGCTGGCGCCCCGTTCAAAGAATGACAACATCTCCCTGTGCCGACACAGCTAATGCCAGCGTAACAAATAGTCCTCGTTCTGCTGATGTAATTCGCCCAATTTGTTTCAAGGCGCGTCGACTAACAACTCGATTCGGAGTTTGGACGGTGGTAACGTCAGTCTCGCCCATGTCATACAATGCACGGGGTGAAGTTTCGAGCTTATCGAGAATGGACTTTAACAGTGGAAAAAATGATTCACCGCCGTACGGTTGAAACTTGTCGCTCGCGCGAGGCTTCCGGATTTACATGCGTGGATGGCGCTGGAGAAACTTCGACAACCAGTCTTCTCTGGCCAATTCTGCATGCTACCAATTCTCCGGCATTGGCAACTCGAGGCATTCAGCGTATTCAAATGCCAGCTTTTGTATTTCCTACGGCATGAGTCTGTAATAAATATCCGAAGCCTTGAAAACGTAGTCCATTAAAGCTTTTTCTTGATCCTCAGTAAAAACCTAAATACAAAAAATAATTATCGTTACAACCGAAAAAGAAATGAACAATTCAATTAAAGTTCTATAAAATTCGTTGATTCTTCTAGGATCAGTTTAGATAGCCTGCTCTGAATTTTGTATGTGCGATGAGTGACAGCTAAAAGTTTTTTAGATTTCGTAAAATTTTCACCTTTTTATATCCCTGCCGAGAAACAGAAATATTTTCTGTCCTTGGCTCCTCGTGCCTTACAGCTTGGCAAAAACGGTGGAGCGAGGAACGAATAACTTTGTATTCCGATGCAGCTTGTCTGATTGACATTTCCGAATTTTTAACAGCCGCTATTGCCATTTTCATAGCATCAGCTGGTACAACGTCCTTTTTTCTTTTGTAATTATGTACTATAGCTCTGAAAATGACGATTATTATCGATCAATATTCTCCGTAAATATCAACGTGTCCTAATAGCCCCGGCCACGTGCGTCCCGAAATGCTCCGGAGCGATTTTCGAACATTCACGCTTTATACCAATCAAACCCATAATAGTACATTTCGTGACTAGTGTGGACTGACGTCGACAGGAATCACGAACGATACTTTTCAGAACAAAATCATAAATGGCGTGATTTCATTGTCTCCATGGAAAAATGCAAAATCACGTTTTGAGTCGGTGAAGGTACGCATGAGCTCTACAGTATTTTTGTTCTAACGAGCGTGAATGAGACAACAAAGTATAATGTGCGAGGCGATAGGAACACGCTATACTCTTCGTTAGGAACATCGACTCACCAATCCGCTATGAATTCTCTTTCTATCTTTGTCATCCACGGTATCTCTATAGCGTTACGAAAATACACGGAGGACGCTCAAACAAAGCTCTTTTTTAAACTCTACGTCACGCCGCGCCGTGCTTACTGAACCCTATTTTGTAACTCATCCAACGCACCGCCAGACGCCGCTCAAAAAGCGTACTTTTGCATTTGCCTATGGAGGCATGAATACACGCCATTTTGATGATTGCGTTCTGAAAAGGTAGCTTTTATTGACACTATGAATTAAATTCCTTACACAAAGCGAAACAAAAAACTTACGTTATAGGGTTTTGATCACTTTTTGGTGATCGCCAATCAAAAAGTTTCGAAACAAAAAATTTCAGCACTGAAAAACAAAGAATTGTCTGCACACACCGCAATCGAGTTGATGCGTCAGTCAAACTCCGTTGGTAAAACGGTAACTTAGAGATACAACCTGCATTATATGTAGTGGAAACTCGAACGTATTATTCTAAGTTATTCACACTGTTCCCAAAAATTACAAAAGAATCTGAACAAATTGTCGTTGACACGAGAAAACAAACAAACGGTAATTGTACGAAACCATTTCTAAGTTTTTTTGTAGTCGTCCTCTGTTACAAAAAAAAGGAGAATATAGTATATAAGTATATTATATTATATATATTTTAGTATATTGTTATGTATATATATATATATATATATATATATATATACATGGACTTTGGCTTGGACAAGTGTGTCAAAATTCATCTGAAGAAAGGAAAGATTAATGGCGTTCCCATGGACCCTGAGCTTGTGGATATAAGTGTTATCAGACATTTTAATACTGGAGAGACCTATACATACCTGGGCGTGCCTCAAAGCCGCATTCAGGACGTAACGTCAGTGAAGGAGTCTCTCCGAAGCAGATACAAGCATCTTCTTCGAAAGATTTGGTCTTCTGATCTGTCGGCTTTGAAAAAGGTATCTGCGACTAACATGCTTGCCGTCCCGGTTCTACTCTACTCGTTTGGGGTAGTTCAATGGACGAAGAACGAGCTCAAGGCCCTTGATTTCGCCACACGTAAGATCATGCATATGCATAAAAGCATGCACATCAATTCGTCATTTCCGCGATCATACATTTCACGCCGTCAAGGCGGACTTCTGAATCTCCAGTGTCTTCATAACCGAATTATTCTAAGTACAAATTACATCGTTGCTAATGTCAAAGATCCTCTCCTAAAAATGGTCAGGAATCACGAGATGATTGGCGAAGGAGCGTTCCTTTACAAAGCCGCGGAGCAAGCGGCCGAGACCCTTGGCCTGAATTTTAACATGAGAACTGAGGAAAGTGCATTACTTCATCTAGATGCTTCACTTCTAAAAGCCAAAATGAAGAAAGCAGAGGTTGAAAATTTTCACCAAGACCCACTCGACAAGAAAATCCACGGAAACTTTCACAGAAATGTAGAAAAACAGTCCTTGTCGAAGGAGCAAAATTTTGCTTTCCTCAAATCATCAGGGCTTAATTCAGGTACAGAGGGTTTTATTTTCGCATGCCAGGACGGTGTTCTTTTCACCTTAACATACCGTAACCGCATTTTATGTCAAGAAGTTCCCAGTGATAGTTGCAGAGCCTGTCATGCGCACGCTGAGTACCTAGAACACATACTATCAGGGTGTCCGACCCACGCAGGAACGACGTATATCTATAGACATAATGCGGCCCTAAGAGTGCCGAACGCTCCAAGGGAGATAGAGTCAATTGTCCGAAACGAGAAGTGCCAAATTTTCTGGAACAACGATTTTCGGGCAGCAGTCTCCGTTGCGCACTCGAGGCCTGACATTGTTCTCCAAGACTTCGAGAAACGAACTATATTCATGATCGAATTCTCGGCTCCGTGCGAATACAACATCACTGCAAAGGAGAAAGAAAAAAAGGAGAGGTATCAAGACCTTAAAAGAGAGCTACAACGACTGTACCCAAAATATTCGGTACAAGTAATTGTCCTTGTGATAGGTGCTCTCGGAGGTGTAAAACTATCACTGGTTCGTAACTATAAAGCCATACCCGCGTGCCAAAAATATGCCAAGGCACTTGCGAGATGGATGCAGAAAGCTGTCATCCTTGGGTCGCTTCGTGTCCTCAAGACACATGAGGGTTTCGCAGGCTGGTCGTTGTGATTTCGTCGTACCCTGTGACCACCCATCTCACAGTCGTGAGACGTGGCCATAAGTGTGATTTACCGCGGTTCTACTGGGGGCTATTGACATTTTTCAGATGGCAGTTGCTCTTAGTGGGACCCTGCGGTGGTTGTTTAACTTTTTTTTAAATTATATTATCAATATATATTCTTATATTATATGTTTTTTTGTTTAACTTGTTCTCGGGTGAACCCGGTTTTTATCATAGCCACGGACTAAGTCAAGTAACTGATGAGATGAGGATATATACCATTAAACCATTTCCCTTTCAGGGTAGGCGTGACACTACCCGATTTGGGTAGTGTTCCTAGGCTTTTCTTGTAGTTATAAATAACTACAAGTGTGGGCTCACCACACCCACGATGTGCCAACAGCACTCATGTCAGTATTCTTGAATGGTCACCCATCCAAGTACTAACCGCGTCCAACGCTGCTTAACTTCAGTGATCTGACGAGAACTGGGGTTTTCAGCATGGTATGGCCACGCCATGGTTGTAAGTTAATTTAATGCGATGTCTGAAATCTGCTGCGATGATGTTGTAGGTACAAAATTAGGAGCATGTTGTAGTTTGGAGTTCGTATTTTACTGCTGTTATCCATACACAGCGGCCACAAGCGTTATAGGTGACAACAGTCGCCTCTGGATGCTTTCTTAGAGCTACCATCTGCCACTCCACAGGTTTTTATTCACTTGCTCTGTGATGGTCTAGAAAATTTCTCACAAGGCGACAGGTGTTTAATAAAACCGCCTTCTCTGCTGCTGCCAGTACCCTACTGACTCCTAAATGTTCAAGATGTTCAGTGCATCTTGCGTGCACATTTCCTGCAGCCGAAATCACAATAGGATGAATAGATGCATGTTTGACATTCCTCCATATTGTCTTTACTACATGCCTAAGCTTGCTATACTTATGGATCTTGGTTGTATAGGTTGACAAGCAATGTTGATGATGTAGACTCCTCCACCTTTTTTTTCTTGCTTCACGATGTCGGGTCGATTGGCTCTGATGTAATGATTCGTCTGGATAGTAACATCCCAATATAAGATGTAATCTTCGTTTTCTAAAACGGGCATTGGAATGTATCTATATTAGGGTGGCCCAAAAATATACATTTTGGAATTTTCGACCCGCGTCGACGCCAAATTGTTCTCTCGTAGAAACAAATGAACACATATTCTTTTATTTTGAAATAAAATGATTTTTAGTACTTTGTAAAGTATTTTGAAATTCTCTCCCAACGTACGAATTAAAACAGATTAGTTTCAAGAGAACCTGAAGCGAGACTGAGATTTAACCCAGACGGCAGTTTTATTGTTATTACTCTGTTATTCAACTCATTGAAGTCAAGTATCCCCCTAGGGTGCGGGTATTGTAAAAAAATTAGTTGGTTCCCCAGAAAGTGCAAAAAAAATTGGGGAAATGTGCTGGGTTACAGGTTTGGGTCTGTAGCAGGGAGCTTTATGGCCGAGCCTGCATCTGGAAGTCCTAAGCCTTTAACAATAAGCCACTCTGAGTTCAACTTAGCTGCCATAAATTCTTCAGGATCGGAGAAAAGCTGCTATTGGACTGAAATTTTTCATTTTCACTCATTTTCGTAATCGCTTCAAAACTATAATTTAAAAAATAGTGAACATTTTTTTCACAAATCTGTTCTCAATTTCCTCATAAATGCTTCTTGAAAATTTCAAGTTAAAAAATCATATCAAAGGCTCGCTACGTGTCTACAAATATTGTAATTTTATACAACTTTCAAGGTGTCTCAAATTTTTTTATAACTTTGTTGGTGTATTAAAATTTGACAAAATGCATCTTTACTGAGAAAAGAACAAGTTTATAAAAGGGTAAATAAATTGACTTGTAATTTCTTGAACAAAATCAAGGAAGTAAAAAAAGCATACGTTTTACGTGCTAAACTCCATAAGACACAAAAATTGATTTACAAAGTACTAAAAATCATTTCATTCCAAAATAAAAAAATATGTATTTATTTTTTTCTACGAGAGAACAATTTGGCGTCGACGCGGGTCGAAAATTCCAAAATGTATATTTTTGGGCCACCCTAATCTATATAAATGGATCCATTACGTTAAGAGTCCTAGGTTTAGGGCAAGTTGTTGATGTATAATGCCCGCCACATCATGATGTCTATGCGTATATTCTCTTTGAGCCATTACGCGACAACCATCAATAATGTGCTCGAAGGATTCGTTGGTATCCCCACATAATCGGCAACAGTCAACCACGTCTTGATGTAACATGTGTTTGCGATAATTTCTGATCCCGACAACCCTGTCCTGAATCGCAATGACAAATCCTTCCGTTTCTGTATACAGGACGCCCTTTCTGGACCAAATATTGGATGCCTTACTATCCATTTAATATTGATCTAACATTTTGGGGTGCTCGCCGTGGATGGCTTTCTATCACCATTGCGTTTCTTATTCCTCTATGGTTTCTGCTCTGCTATTCAAGGCCTCCTCTGAGGAAAATTCAAAAGCGTATAGTCAAGATCCGCTTTGCAGATAGTGTTGTGAAGCGTAACATCTCGCTTGCTGTTAAGAGGGCTGTGTACACGGGCATTTGGAGGCATGTCGCATTTCAGTAATTTCTCTGAAAGTATTGTGAAAAATAAGACTTATGTGGTATGCCTGAATTAGGAAAAGAATAAAGTATGCTTATCTGTAGTCAAATTTGAAGTAATATTTAGCATATTAAAAATATGATTGGTCAAAGTTACCCTACTTTTGAAGGCTGATTTCTCGGCTTGTAATGATTATTTCGAAATTTTAACAACGGATAAGCGTAGATCTGTTGTTTCTGAAAAAAGTAATATATATCAAAAAGCTATTGGTTTTAAATAAATATTAAAATACATGCGAAAACGAACATCATTTTTGGGGTAAATTTAAAGCCAGAAACTACCGATCCTAGCGGCCAAATATTGAGGAGACATTCAGATACGCCCACGCTATTGCACTCACTACAATGCATACCCTTCACCTCACCCCCGCAAGTTGTAGGGCATACGCTAACTGTAATTCACATCTGGCACCATTCTCAAGAAAACCTTCTCAGATTCGTTTCTGAATTTTCTCTTTAGCCACTAAAGAAATGTAAGAAATGTTGAAGTTCCCAAAAAATTTGCCAAAAATAATTCACTGACGTTCAACGAATTTGCATGTTTTTTGAAATTCTGATTCGAATGATATATACACTTTTATCATGAAAATTGAACATAATAATCAAAAAATGGAAAAAAACCCAAGTTTCCTATTCTGGCAATTGAATGCCAATAGCAAAAATTTCGATTGGAATTTCTTAATCTATAACAAAAATCGTTTCTATTATAGGGATTTTTTCTTTCATTTGAGAAAGAATCATTTGCAAGCCGAAAAAGTTGTCTTTAAAAGAAGGGCAACTTTGATCAAGCATATTTGTAATATCATCAATATTCATTCAAATTTTATTAATGCAATCTCTACCTTATTCTTATACGAATCCAGGCATACCATATAAGTATAATTTCTAGCAATACTTTCAGGTAAGCTGACCGCGAGAAGTCGAAACAAACTTTGAAATGTTGAAAATACTCTACTTGAATTTTAGTCTAATCGAAACATTTCATTGGGATACTTTCCAAACATACTTGATATCCATGAAAATTTGGAATTAAATTCTGCATTATACCAGAAAAAAAATCTGCTCGCTTAGCGGGCACATTCTCATCGCGCGCTTCGCGCGCGGCTCGCACGTTTGAGCGCGCCTACGGCGCGCACCTGTTGGATCTCGCGCTTCGCGCTCGATAGTGTATTCTCCTCGCGCTACGCGCTCGGAAACATTTGTCGTCTAGGTTTTCGCACTTCGTGTGCTCGCTATAGCGCGCTTCGCGGGCTAATACTCTCCAAGTAAGCTTCATCGTTATGACCTGCTTTTGGTTTAATTATGTCAGTTTTACATAAAAAGAAGAACTAATTTACTTAAGGTTCTATTGACCTTAAGGAGCACATTCTCATCAAGACACTCGCGCTTCGCGCTCGATATTTGGTTTAAACATCATGTGAACCTCGCGCTTCACGCTCGTTTCTCTTCATCGTATAATAGAAACCCAAAAGTTTGAGCGCGCATGCTGCGCGCAATTTGTTCATCGCGCTTCGCAACGACCATATGTTATGTTCAATGTTCTTCAGATAAAAATGACTAAAGTTGTACCATATTTGATTTAAAATGAAGAAGGTAATTCCTTTACTTCAGCGTATATTTCCGTATCTTTCTAATAAATCCTACAATCAGAAAGATTTTTTTCCAACTATCTGAAAAGGGGAGAAAAAAAGTATCTAAGTCGTTTTTGGAACATATATCTTGCTTTTTCATTCGTAATCAAACCGACCCCTTGACTACCATGTGATTCCCTATCTACTCCTGACCATATTTCAAAACCGCCTTTCAACACCCCGTTTTCTGTGTTTCTACTTTCGCATCCCTTTTTCTTTGTCTCAGGTACACATAAAATACCTAGCATCCTTACGCGCATAGTTTCTCGTAATTCTCTTATCTTAAGATAATTCACCCCCCTAGCATTCCAGACACCCAGTCACCGTTCATCGGCTGAAACTCGACCTTTACGTTTACCGTGTGTATGCATTTCGTCAATCAAAGTTTCAGTCCATTCCGAGGCTACTTTATTGTTTATATTGTTCATGTTTAGATTGTACACCCAACTACCAGATTTATGCGCGACATTTGTTTTGCTAGTCGAAATCATGTCCAAGTTAAGTAGTTATTCGTCGTACGGTGACAAGTCTAGTTATAACGTTAGTCCCACCAAAACTCTTGTTACTGGGGATTGTTCAATCGTTAGAAATAGAATTGATGGCATACGAAAATTAAATATTTTGAAAAACCACACACGAGATGAAAAATAAAGTAAATAAGCAAAGTTTTGATGAGAATGTGCCCGCTTATCGGGCCGATTTTTTCACTGTTAATGTTATTTTTTACGAATAAAACAAAAACTACACATCCTATCAAAAAGTGACCAATGAAAAATTTGTAGATCTTTTTTCAGTGCACAATTTTAGTCGATTCATCATTTTTCGTATCTTGCATATTTTGACCGTAAAATTGATTTTTTGGATTTTTCATTCTTTCTAATTTTCAAAATGACCTCACTTTTTGAATTTTCATCCAAAACGGCTGGCTAACGAACTTGACCTTTAGTTTATGAGACTAAAAGAGTATACCAAAGCCCAGTCCAATCGGTCAATTCTTTCGAAAGTATCGTGTTCACAGACAGACATACATACAGACAGACACATTCGTAAAAACCTGTTTTTTGGGTTCAGGGGGTCTCAAAACGTGGATATTTGAGAAAAATCGGGGGGGGGGGGGGTCAAATTTTACACAAATCTAATACCTTCTCTAGATGAGAATGTAAAAAACGTTTTGTATTGAAATCTGACTTTTTAATTGTGAAATAATAGTTACAATGTAGAAATTAGTCTTCAAAAGTAGGGTAACTTTGACCAAGCATATTTTTAATGCTTTATTTTAAAATTAATTTTAAAATTAAATTAATTAATTTTAAAATTAAATTAATTAATTTTAATTAATTATTAATTAATTTTAATTAATTATTAATTAATTAAATTAATTTTAAAATTTATTAAAATTTGACAAATTTTCGATCTACCTTATTTATTCACGAATCCAGACATACCACATACGTTATAATTGTTCACAATGGTTATACATCAAATATAGCCGAAGAAGTCGAAATAAAGTTTGAAATGTTGAAAATTATACTCTACTTGAATTTTCATCTAATCGAAACTTTTCATTGGTATATATTTACCATTTGAGTCTTTTTCCGGCAAAAGAAGTGTGTACATTTGAAAACTAACTGCCTCTTATTTTCTCATCTTTGATCGTGTTTACAAATTTTTATAGCGGATTCGAAATTATCCCAATGAAATGTTTCGATTAGACGACAATTTGTTTATTTGTAATGACATTTTTCACGATTAAAACAAAGACTGTGCATCTCATCCAAAAATGACTATTAACAAATTTGTAGCTCTTCTTTGGGTGGATAACTTTTGTCTATTTATTTATTTATTTCGTACCTTGTGTCGTTTGCCAAAAATGTGATTTTTGCATTTATTATATCTGTTATTAATTTCAAGACGATTCAAAAATTCATTACGATAATCTTGTAGGTCTTTCAAAAAGCAATGTTTTTCTCTTGTTGACTCTATTTCATATCGTGCGTTGTTCGGCCTAAAATGTTAATTTTCGTTTGTTGCTTTGGATTTTGAAAATGCTATAACTCTGATAATTTTCTTTTTGTCAGAAAAAAGTCATCAGGATAAATTGTTTGGTTTGCTGAGTAACGCGAACAGCCGTACATGCAATTTTTAAATCTTAAAAAGAATGGTCTCAATATTTTCGAAAATGTTCTAACTTGTTGAATTTTCATCCAAAATGGCTGTGTGTAAGAGAGAAACTCGAATTCATTTTTCCGAAAAATGGAAGTAAGCATTTCTTTTCGATAACATTTTTTATAATAATTGAAGATTCTGAAATGTTCTATTTGTACACATTTTTTTTATTTCGAACAGAAGCGAGAAATTCAAAGTGGACATTTCATTTTTCAAAGTTGGCGATTTTTTAACCACCTTATTGTGTACAATGTATGTATGTATGTATACCATTAAGCCATTTCCCTTTCAGGGTAGGCGTGACACTACCCGATTCGGGTAGTGTTTCTAGGTGGATAGTTTTCTTGTAGTTATAAATAACTACAAATTCGGGCTCACCACACCCATAATATGCCAACAACCACGCTGAAAAAACCAGTTCTCGTCAGATCACTGAAGTTAAGCAGCGTTGGGCGCGGTTAGTACTTGGATGGGTGACCATTCGAGAAAACTGAGTGCTGTTGGCACATCGTGGGTGTGGTGAGCCCACACTTGTAGTTATTTACTACAAGAAACTAACCTAGAAACACTACTCGAATCGGGTAGTGTCACGCCTACCCTGAAAGGGAAATGGCTTAATGGTATACACAGTATTCTCGAATGTGTGTACAATGTATTGTTGGTAATTGTAATTTAAACGAAAATTACAGTAAATAAGTAACGTATACTATGTCAATTTTTCAAAGAACGATTTTTGTACCACCCTATTATTTATATAACCCATTATTCATAATCGAAGTCTAAAGAAATACTCTAATATTTAAACAATTCGCCTTCTTAACGCAGAAATGTTTTCAAGATAAATCTTCAATAATTACAATTGTCATACAACACGTAAAAAATAAGAGTTACATTTCAAGCTTTATTCGACTTCATGCGGCTACTTTATCCGAAACTATTGTTAACAATTATTACTTATGCCATATTCTGGATTCGTAAATAAATAAGTCAGAAGGGATGTTTGTCAAATTTTAATAAATATTGATGATAGTCAAAATATGCTTGGTCAAAGTTACTCTACTTTTGAAGAATAATTTATCGGTTTGTAACTATTATTTCACAATTAAAAAGTAAGATTTCAATAAAAAACGCTTTTTTTCTAGTATCTTGAGAAATTGCAGTCCGAATTTTCTTTGGATATCAAGTATATTTCGAAACTATCCCAATGAAATGTTTCGATCAGACGAAAATTCAAATAGAGCATTTCCGACATTTCAAACTTTGTTTCGACTTCGTGCGGCTATTATGTCAGAAACTATTGTTAACAATTATTACTTGTGTAGTATGCCTGGATTCATAAACGAATAAGGTAGAAGGGATCTTTCAAGAATTTTTTCAATCTTTTTTTGATTTACTCGTAATAATATAACGAGGCTAATGCAGTATATTAAAATTGAATTAATTGATATTGTATGTATTTTTTTTCCTGAAAATATTCTTACAGTGATTGGCTATCGAAAATTTTTTTTTCACTAACAAGCTCCACCCTTTGAGGCGTGCTTATCATATTTCTCTCTCTCTCGCACAATCAACTCAGAATTCCCACGGGTGTCCCCAGCCCTCTTAAAATAGTCTCGCAAATGTATAACTTGTGACTTACACAGTTTCCTGACATCTACAACGCCCCTACCCACTCTATGTGGTGGTAGAACTACCCTTTCAATAGCCGAATTACTGTGGTGCATTTGGTGTTTCTTTATTTCTACACGGATGATTCTGTTTAATCGTTCGAAATCGGTGTTCGACCATTTGATGAGCGCAAAGGAGTGAGTTAGGTCAGGGATGGCATAGGTGTTGATTGCCCTGATCTTGTTTGCCGAGTTGAGAGAACCCTTCAGAACCAATCTGAGTCTTGTAGTGAAGGAAGTCGTTAGGCTTTTCTTACCTATCGTATGCTGAATACTCTTAGATTCGAGAATACCCAGGTATTTATATAACTCACCCTCAGCCATTGCCTCGATGTCTCTGGTTAAATGCACTGTTCTGCATTTATCTAGTCCAAACTCCATATGGATATCGTTGGAAAACTGCTTCGTGACATCGATCACTTGCTGCAGTTTCTGGTCCGAACTAGCGTATAGCTTCAGGTCATCCATGTATAGAACATGGTTCACTTGATGACCATCCTCGTTATCAGGTATTCGGAACCCATGAGATATGCTATTTAGTGTTTTGCTCAATGGGTTCGACGCTAAACAGAACCACAATGCACTAAAGGAGTCTCCTTGAAGGATACCCGTCGTAATGCATATTAATCTAGTTATTCTCGGTTGTCTATGATTGAAATACTTGATTCTTGTACCCCAAAACATCATCGCATGACTTCGAAAGTCGATGTTGCGTGGGCAGATTTTGTATATTTTTAAAACTTCAAGCAAATAGTCATGTGGTACATGAGGAAACGCTTGCTTGTAGTCAATGTATGCCATGTGCAAGTTTCTTTGATGTTCACAAGCTTGCGTCATGGCAACAGCGTCTATGGTGACTAGTTTTTTACTGTCCCGCGAGTTTTTACAACATCCCTTTTGTTCTTCTATTAGGATGTCATTCTCGTCGCAGTGAGAATATACCTTACCTGCAATGATGACTGTAAGGCATTTATAAATTGTTAGAAGGCGGGGAATCGGTCTAAATTCAGATAAATTTTGAGCGTTTGGGGTTTTTAGGCAACATATACGTAGACCCTTGAGCATAAAGCCTGGCATCAGATCTGGATGTTCGATGTTCTTCTGAAAACACGTTA
This sequence comes from Andricus curvator, assembly GCA_932195095.1. Lineage (NCBI taxonomy): Eukaryota > Metazoa > Arthropoda > Insecta > Hymenoptera > Cynipidae > Andricus > Andricus curvator. The sequence continues at coordinate 14,023 of CAKNYM010038829.1, read as the reverse complement.
CCAACGCAGAATGCACACTTGTCAGGTACTTGTACCAGAAGTTGTGCACCATGTCCGGACCTGGAGCTTTCCAGTTACTTGCTCTTTTTAAAACCGCTCAAACATCTGAAGCTGTGACGTTATTCAGCTCCATTTCAGGGTTATTGCTTGCTTTTGCTTTCTCTAGCTGGAACCACGCAGTGTCCAAATTGCTTCTGTTAGTTTTTCCCCAAACATCCGACCAGTAGTTAGTCATGTCTTCCAATTGAGAAACTTCGGTGTCTTGCTAATTATTTTGCTTTACACTCAGTTCACGATAGAACCGTCTTTCATGTGCCTGGAAAGGTTTGATTTTGTTGCCTTCTTGCACTACTTTTCTTGTACGCACGCAGTCTAGCAGTAAGAACATCAAGTCTCTGCCGTTGGGAGTCTATAATCTCATCCAATATTGCTGGTTTTAATGTCTCGATGTACCGAGGGTGGATGGTTTTAGCAACATGGTGTATCAGCTTTCGGGTTCTATTTCGTTTTTTATATTCAGCCAGTCGACCCAATTTGCACCTTACTTTGCTGACATCCGTATCCAACCTAATTTTCCATGCTGGATCTCGTTTCCTTCCTGGGGCAAAGACTGTATTTGTAGGCCTAGTTCTGCTGCCCAACGTACTAACGGTTGCCACAGCTGCACAGCATACCAGAGTTTGCACCTCTAACGCAGTTTGTGTTGCGTTCAAATGCATAAGTAAAACCTTGTTATTCAGGTGTTCTAGTAGTGCACGCAGAGCATTTGTGATGTTCATCTTGGACAGAAAATGCCTTTGAGTTGGTTCTACATGTCTGAACTCTAGTGAAGCATGACCAAAATTCCTTTCAAGGTGCTGTCGTTTTTCTTGGATTTCGCTGTTTGAATCAAAGTTATTAATGTCCGGATGTGGTTCTAGTGGATCCGGTTCTGGATGTTCATCATCCCTAGCACCGATGCCTTCAGGTTCAATCAGGTCTTCGTTGTCCACATCTTCCAAGGGAAGTTCATCAATAGGAAGCTGATTATTATCATTATTATTATTATACCATTAAGCCATTTCCCTTTCGGGGTAGGCGTGACTTGCTCGGTTGGAAAATAGTAGTGTGTATAGTAGAGTGGTCCAAAAAAAGCGTCTGTTTAAATGTTCATGGGTGCGTGTAAATTCGTATAGCCTAGGAAAAATCAGAATATGCCTATTTTTTATTTCGTTCTAGAGTCATTTTTCAGCTTGCTAAAATGTTTTAAAAATTTTTGTTAATGTAATGTGAAAGTGATAAAACTGTGAGTCCACTCTAAGGATTCACCTGCTTGGCTTGGTTATGAGTTATTTATGATTTTATGGCGTGTTCGTGCCTTTACCCTTTTCAGTTGTTCTTTCCAAATTTATTCTGAGGGGTTCAAAGTATACTCTGTAAAAATTTCACTCCACACAAACTTCACCAAAGCGTGCAAAGCGTTCACCAAATTCTGCAAATATTCAAATTCTGGTAGATTTCTCCTCGTTGTAGAATTGTTACATAATATTTCTGAAATATGAAAAGTTGACTAAATCCATCTTGAAATCTCGGGAAACAAATAACTCCAACATTGAATAAATTGTTTCATAACTTCTTATGAAAAATTGAACTTGAAAAAAAAGTTGTATTTTTACATGTTAAACTCCATAAGAAGAACAATTGCTTTGAGCAAGCTGAAAAATGACTCTACAACGAAACAAAAAAATAGGCATATTCTGATTTTTCCTAGGCTATACGAATTTCCACGCGCCCATGAACATTTAAACAGTCGCTTTTTTTGGACCACTCTAGTGTATAGTGGGATATATATATATATATATATATATATATATATATATATAGGTATAAGGTAGATAGCTATATAGGTGTTAGGTATAGATATTTCAGATTGATCTGGAATTCTCGTGTTATTTATTCAAATGACACGTTCATTCCGCAACACTGCTCCGACCCAGGTTTCTTATCAATCTCTCTAGCGATCAACCCAGGTGAAGAGCCTCACAAAATTATTATGTGTGGTTCCTCACTTGCGCCCCTTTAGTATCCTAGTATCCAAGGTCTTTGCTTCAAGCGTCATTCACTCTATTGTCACTCTGTTTACAAACTATTTGTCGCCACACTTTTCTGCCCTGGCATACTACTCTAGCTTCCTTCACGTCCATGCATTTTTTTATGCAAGCTCTCTTGTTTCTATGGCTTCTTATATCTCTTCGGATTAGTGTCTCATTCACAGATTCTAACCATTCTTTTGGCGGTCTACCTCTGGGCATTCTGCCATTTACTTTACCTTTATACACTTGTTTCGTTAATCGTTCATCTTTCATTCTTTCAACATGTCCGAACAATCTTAACTGATTTCTTTCCCATGTGTCAACTATTGTATCTTTTGCACCACATTCTTTGAGGATTATCTCGTTTCGGACTTTGTCCATCAGTGTTTTTCCGCATATTGTGCGAAGAGGTTTCATGCCCATCGCGTTAATTTTACTCCTGTCCTTCTCTTGACAGGTCCATGTCTCGCTACCGTATAGTACAGTCGGTACGAATATAGAATTATGTATGGCCATTTTAGCTTTTTTTGATATGTTTTTATTTCTGAGAATGGACCCTGCTCTACCGATAACCTGCTTACCCTTATTTATGCGCCTATCTAACTCCCCATCTATTTTTCCGTCGCTAGTGAATAGACTACCCAGATATACGTACTTGTCAATTGGTTCTGATCTTTCATCATTTAGGACGATGTTGCACACTGTTTTCTGAGTTTTTCCTTCAAACACCATGATTTTTGTTTTATTTACGTTAATTTTAAGGCACATGTTCTTCATGCTTGTATTAAGTTTATTCAACATTCTTTGCAAGTCCTTGATTGATTCTGCCATAATAATCTTGTCATCTGCGAAAGCTAACCACCGTACCCTCACTGTTTCGAGATCTACACCTTCTTCGTCGAAGGGGGCCATTCTTAGACACTTATTCATAAATATGATAAACAGCCATGAGGACATAACGCTGCCGTGATTTGGAAAAATACCGTTAACTGCAAAAAATCGAAAAAAGAGTTTTTTATATCGTTGGAATCGTGATAAAAAGATACACCTGATTATTAAAATATTTTTTTTTAATTGTTAATAACTTTAAAAATAATTATTGCATAATTTTTGGAAAACACCGTTAACTGCAAAGATTGGCGAGTTGTGATTTGAGAGAGAGCCGTTTCTGACCGTTATCTGCAGGCGTAAATCAGAGACGACTAAATACGTGACGTCAAAATTCGAGAAAAGGCCGTAGCGGGTAGTTACGGACTTTACCAAAATTATTGGATGGCGATTTCCAGCCTTCGTGATTTCAGAGAGGTCCGTAAGTGCTGACGGCGTTCTCCGGAATCATCGAACCCCGAGAAAAAAGGTATGTGATTCGAGAAACGCCGTATCTGCACTTATTATTAGTTGCAAAATGCAAATTTACTATTGTAAGTCTGTATTTGTTATAATTATTAACAGTCTTAAGTTAACAAGAAGCTATATTGTTAAAAAATGTAATAAGTAAAAATAATGTTTGTAAATCATTTCAATTGTTTAAAGTGGAAAAAGTGAATTGGAAATTTTCAAAGAAAATTAATGAAATTGTTTTAAAAAATTTGTTTTATTTAATACTTTTAATTGGTTTTCAAATTCAAAAATATATCGATTTCTTTATTTATCGATTTATCGATCGATATATGTTTATTCGTCTTTTAAGGTTATGTACACTGAAATGACAGAAACGAGTAAACTCAATAAACTGAGGCTGTCAGTAAAATTCGTAAAAATAGATATCTTGATGTGAGAACTTTATTACACATGATTGTACGAAGATCAGAATGTGTGGTTAAGTTGGAAAAATAATTTTCCCTCATTTATGAAAAAGTAGGACGACTTAATCGAATGTTATTCAGTAGTATTTAGTGAAATCAGGGAAAAAATCTACCTGTAAGTATGGAAACCTTTGTTTTTTATTATTACTGAGCGAAATTATTGGTTGTTATAAATTATATATATTTTTTTGTCAAGCTTTGAAATTCGAAATGAAATTCATTATCATAAAAAATGTATATGTATTAAAATGAAGGAGAGTTTTGAACATAACCTTATTTTTAATTACGATTTTGTCGAAGATTTTATGATAACATTTTTTATGTTCAACTGAATCTTTGCATAATATTTTAATGCAATATTACAAATTTATTATTAATTCAAATGGAAGTTGATAACTAAAAATGGTATGAACGAAATAAATGTTTTTTTGCAGAATTACTATTAATATTTGCTAAATTTACTTGAAAAATGGATGGCTTTTATGATACTTGTGGTAAGTATTTTACTGTAGAATATTTAGCATATTTTTATCTGAATTATAATTGACTCCTACACGGAAAAAATTTATCCGTGAAGAAGTCACGAACTTGTAGCTAGGTCTCGGATACGAGATAAAAAAATGAAACATTAAATCCTTATTTCTATGAGAAATATATGGATAAATTTCGAAGTTTCTTACGAACAGTTCGAATTTCCTACGAAAAGTTCCTGAAAATTTCAGACTGAAATAAAAAGAGGAAAAATTTTATTTGTGCGATTTAATTTTATATTAATTTATAAATTCGCAACTCAGAAGATTCGAACCTCAAACACTGCTGACTCACCAAGTTTCTAAACATAAACCAGGAGTGCGTAAACACGCGCAGCCATCGAGGCCAAACAAAATAGGTATTATAAAACTTCTAGCCACTCATCCGACGAGCTCGAGGTACACATACGAGCGCACACACGCACCGCGCGTGTGTGCGTGGCCCACGTAGAGGGCGACTTAGTTTGGAGTTCCCAGATTTGTCGGGCAAGCTCGTGAGTGCTCTGAGAATCTTTTCCCAATCACTCGTAATATTTTTGTAATTATTCACGTAAAAAAAAGTGATGAACCGTTTTAGAATTTTCACATCGAGTTCGTCAATCTTTCTCAAAGTTCGTAGGTTATTTACGAAAATACATAAATATCCGATGAATTTTTCTCATATCCGAGACCTAGCTACTAGTTCGTGACTTTTTTACGGATAAATTTTTTCCGTGTATAAACGACACATATTTTATACTTTCAGCTGAGCTCACGATGAAATACGAGGAAAACGTCTCTCAGACATCCAATTTTATCGAAACCGATAATCAATTCTACACAGCCCCATCATATACTCAAGAACAAAATAATTGTAATATTCCTTACATCGACAACATGCATATGACGTCGCCACACAATTGTCTCGAAGGTGGTGCTCAGTACGTAGCTCCATTATTTGCGAGGGATGAAAATGTTTGCAATATTCTCAATATTGACCACAAGAACATGACATCGTCGCAGTTTTCTGTCAGCGAAGCTCCCAAGTATACGGTCTCATCGTTTAGGCAGAATGAAAATGATTCAAATTTCCTCAATATTGTTCACGCGAACATGACTTCTCCGTAGTTTTCTGTCAGCGGAGCTCCCAAGTATACGGTCTCATCTCTTATGCAAAATGAAAATGATTTCGATTTTCGTAATATTGGCCACACGAACATGACGTCGCTGCAGTCGTCTATCACAGAAGCTCCTAAATTCATGGTCCCATCGCTTGTACAGAATGAAAATGATGCCATTCCTTTTGAATGTGGCATTTCTCATCAATTGATAGATAATGCACTATCAATAAATTTACGCTCGCATGTGGCTCAGAAAATTGGTCATTCGCAAGATATTGGGACATACGAGTCTTTCGAATCAGGACTTTCACGCGAAATGGGTAATACTTCACTGAACTGGAATGCTGAATCAAATTCAAATAATTCTCAATATACCTTTCATTCAACGCTATCCAATTCAGAATCAATCACGTCATCTCAGGAAAATTCTCAAGAAATTCCAGAAGAATCTGAGAAAACTGAAGAAAATATACAGAATATGGACTCGGAGAATTCTAATTCTAAACATCATGTTCTTCCTCCTTGCAAAATGGATTGTCGATTTAAGTGTACTGAGAAAATAACACCAGATGAACGTGATAAGATAAATAATGAATATTGGAATCTAGGTCATTTGCAAAAGAAACGTAGCTTTATTGTATCTCACGTCGAACGAAGCACAGTTCAAAGGAGGACTGGCTGTACTGAAAAACGAAAATATACGTTCTCCTACAGTTTCTCCATTTTGAATGGAACGAGAATTAACGTTTGTGAAATATTTTTCACATCAACTTTAGGTTATAAACCGAGAAAGGACACCTTTATATTTAACGCATTCAAGAGTATAAACCCAGTGTCACTAGAGCCAGCACCAGATATGCGAGGAAAAGTTTTTCAAAAAGAGTCTCATTTTCAGCTAAGGAAATTAGTTGAAGATCACATTGAATCTTATCATCCAGCTGTTTCACATTATCGTCGAGTGCATGCCCCTGAGAGGCGCTACTTGTCAAGTGACTTGACAATAAAAGATATGAATGACGATTTTCTGCTAAAGAATCCAGGATTATCTTGTTCTTATACATTTTATAGAGTTGTTGTCTCTCAGATGAAGATCTCTTTCACGAAATTGGGAAACGAAGAGTGCGAAGTTTGTGAAGTTTTTAACCAGCACAACTCACTCCACACGAAAGAATCTCTTGACGCTTCGTGTGTTACCTGTAATGACTGGTCTGCTCATCGCAAAGGATACACTGAAGCTCGTGATAAGTATGCAAGTCATGTGGAACAAGGGCCCAATGATCCTAAGGGATTAAAATGTTCTGTCGATTTGCAGAAGGTTATAATGTTACCAAGAATGGAGGGTTTTAAAGCTGCATTATTCACCAGACGCCTAATTACTTTCAACGAAAGCTTTGTACCCCTTGGATCGATTTCGGAAAATAACAGGCTACTCGCTGTCATTTGGCATGAAGAGATAAGTGGAAGGAAAAAAGAGGACATCACGAGCACTTTCCATGCCTTTTTCCTTGAGAATCGAGATAAGGAGACAATAACTCTTTGGTTGGACAATTGTTCAGCCCAAAATAAAAATTGGTGCTTTCTGACGTTCCTCATTTATATGATTAATTCGGAAGAAATAGCAGCTACCACTATTGAGGTTTTTTACTTTGAGGTTGGACATACGTTTATGTCGGCAGACTCCTTCCATCATCAGGTTGAATTGTCTATGAAGATTAATAAAACATCTACGATTTTCAGGACTTTAGAGACGCAGTTCAAGAAGCTAATAAAAGGAATGTAGACGTAAGAATAATGACACCATCCGATTTCATTCCTTGAAAAGATTACTCTTCGATACCGAAACTAAAAAATGTAACTTCCCAGACTTATTTAAATGACATGAAACATTTCAAAGCTACCAGGGGAAGTTATACTTTACAATATAGCACATCTTACGACGACGAAAGTTTACAAAAACTTGATTTTTTGCAATCTAAATTCATGAAGAAAATTGAGAAGCCGGAAAGCACTGCAGAGTATCATGGAATTCCAGCAATAAAAAAAGAAGACATTGTTAAAAAGCTTCTGCCATTGATGCCCAAAAATCGTCGCTGCTTTTGGAACGATTTGATCACCAATGACGGTGTTCCTGATCTAATTACCACTGTGGAATAAATACTACAAAGTCTTAACAGGATCCTAATAATATAATTTAATTCATACGCAAGTTTTGAGAAATGTTATATTTAATATTTAAATTGTTTGCTGGGTGTATCGGATTAACAAAGCACATATTTCAATATTACAACGTTGAGTAAACACTTTTCAATGTAAAGAGGAACTCATCATAATTTATTTAAGTTAAAAAATTTGTTAAATGTATTACGCAATATTTAAATTGTTTGCTCTTTGTAATCTGAGCGACAATGACGTTCCTGATCTCTTTACATATGTTAAATATGTTAAAATTAGTCATTTATTTCAAAATTAACATTTAAAAAATGTATTTTATAATATTTAATTTTTTATGATTATAACGTGGAATTTGATTATATGATTATAATCCAAGTATGTTTAAAATCACTTCATTTTCAGTCAATAATTTCGTGTTTGATTGTTACTCCAAATATTCGGAATTTATGTACATTTAATAAATAAACATGCATTATTTCCGCTAGAATTTCGTATTATTTATTATTAATGAAATTTAATAAAACTTATAACATTCTTATATATATATATATATATATCCGGTTTTTTTTTAGTACCGACTTCCAATTTATTGAAATAGATAACATTAATATCTATTTGGCTGATTTAAAAACAAGCGCAAAAAAGATAAAACAATTATGGATATTAATAATAATCTTATATGCAATATTTCATAATAATTATAATTTCATAATTGACTAATATTTTATAATAATTCCACTCATTCATATTCTTTTGCCGTGAACGGCGTTCTCTCAAATCACGGCAGGCCTATTTATGAGGTCCGTAATTCGAAGAGAGCCAATCAACACCGTTAACTGCATTTTAGATAATTAATCAACATTTTTTAACAATTTTTCTTGCAAAAATGAAAAGATCGTATGCAAATTAGTCAAGAAGAACAAAAAAATGCAGAAAATGAATAAGAATCCGCAATACATGCGAATAAAGATTCGAACAGTTTTCGTCGATTTTCTCGGCTTCGTTCATTTTGCAGTTAACGGTGTTTTCCCAAATCACGGCAGAACGCATCCTTGTTTTACGCCTTGCATAATATCGAATCAGTCACTCAGTTTCCCATTTACTCTTACACTCGCTTTACTACCTGTATATATTGATTTTATTGCTTGTAGGAGCCATCCATTGACTCCGTACTCTTTAAGGACTTCCCAAAGTTTACTTCTATTTACCTTGTCAAATGCTTTTTCTAGGTCACCAAATGCACAGAAAACTTTCTTTCCTACTCTTAAGCTTTTTTCTGTGATCTGTCTTAAACTAAATATCTGATCTGTACATAATCTTCCTGGCATAGACCCACTTTGGACTTCCCATATCTTTTCTTCTGTAATTTTCATTACCCTACGAATGAGTATTTTTGAGTACATTTTACTTACGGTACTTAGTAAGCTGATACCTCTGTAATTACTGCAGTTGCTTTTATCTCCCTTTCTTTTGTATATTTGTACGATAATCGCTTTTCTCCAATCGTCTGGGACTTCACCCATCTCGATACATAAATTTATCAATTCGCACAACCTGTGAAGTATGTATTCGCCACCGTATTTAAGCATGTAAGCGCTAATACTGTCTACGGCAGCAGCCTCACCGTTTTTTAAGTTCTTAATTATACCTCTAACCTCAGTGACACAGACTTTTTCAATTGGGTTTTCTAATGCATCATGTTCTATGTCGCATTTCTGTTGCCCTATATCTTCACGTCCTAATAATTCTTTAAAAGAGTATTTTAGAGCGTCTACTATCCCGTCTATATCGTATAGCATTTCACCTTTGCTGTTTCTCATGCTGACAAACTCTGTACTTTTACTTTCTTTAATCAGTTTAAATAATAGTTTCATAATTCCTTCAAAGCTGTTTTGTATTTTCCTCTCTTCTTCTGTTCTGATTTTTTCTTTACTCTCCTTGACTAGTCGTTTAACTTTCCTCTTTTTGTCTTTGTAATCATTTTCGAGTCTATTTCTCTCCTCATCGCTAAGACCTGTGATGTTTAATGTTCTCTTGTGCGCTTTTTTCTTTTCTTGCTGGGCTGCTTGAATTTCATCATTCCACCACGCATCACCAGACTTGCTTCCTACCACTGCCGTACCACACACTTCAATTGCAGTTTTAACAATGATATCCCGTAACAAAGTCCACGCGCCCCACAGTGGGAAATTCGGCAAAATGTTGTGTCAAAATCGTAGATCTCGGGATCGGAGCTAGTTAGAGCGATGAAATTTTTACGGCAAGTAGGTAAAGGGATGAGGATTAGAGGAAAAATAGTCCGGACACGTTAAAAAATTTTGTTGACTTTGATAGAAGGTCGCAAATTTGCGATTTTTAAACAAATTTTCAGTCTTTCATTTTTTTGAAGGTTATGCAATTTTTTTTTCAACCATATGATATACGTTTTTGGTGTATTTTTTTATGCAGAATACGATGACGCTATTGGTTTTTTATAGATCCCACCGGAAAAATTCTGGGAGCGGATAAACATTGCAAAAACTGGTTTTTCGTTTATAATGCTTTCCATTCAGGTTCTACGACAAAACCAAGACCACCATCGTGTTCTACGTAGAAAATACATGGAAAACATGTGTTACATGTTTTAAAATGACGTTATATTCGAGAGAATCGAAAAGATTCTACAGAAAATCACCGAGCCCCGGCTTAGTTAGGTATAGCAAATCATCTGGTCTGATAACCTAACTTATAATTTTATTTTCAAAATGCGTACTTTCAAAATCGTACTCTTCGTGAAAAAATACATCGGAGACGTGTATCGCATTTTGAAAATAAAATTATAAGTTTGGTTATCAGACCAGATGATTTGCTATACATAACTAAGCCGGGGGTAGGTGATTTTCTCTAGAATCTTCTCGATTCTCTCGAATATAACGTCATTTTAAAACATATAACACATGTTTTCCATGTATTTTTTCACGTAGAACACGATGGTGGTCTTGGTTTTGTAGACGAACCTGAATGGAAAGCACTATAAACGAAAAACCAGTTTTTGCCATGTTTATCCGTTCCCGGAATTTTTCCGGTGGGTTCTATAAAAAAACCAATAGCGTCATCGTATTCTGCATAAAAAAATACACCGAAAACGTATATCATATGATTGCAAAAAAAATTGTATAACCTTCGAAAAAATGAAAAACTGAACATTTGTTTAAAAATCGCAAATTTGCGACCTTCTATCAAAGTCAACAAAATTTTTTAACGTGTCCGGACTATTTTTCCTCTAATCCTCATCCCCTTACCTACTTGCCGTAAAAATTTCATCGCTCTAACTAGCTCCGATCCCGAGATCTACGATTTTGACACAACATTTTGCCGAATTTCCCACTGTGCGCCCTCTATCACTTTATTGCTTATAATCGATTCCCAAGTTGCCCTATCTATGCGTTCGCTTAACTTATTTTGAAACTCTATTCGCACTTCCGGTTTCTGTAATTTTTCAATCTTTATTCGCGTTTGTTTCGTTTTTTTTTGTTCTCTTTCTTCTCCAATAATATATAATATTATATATTATATATGTAGTATATATTATTATAGTATATTATATTATATTACCCGTCCAAAGTTTTCAGGTCATTGTAATATTGTTAAAAGAGAAGAAAAAATTAGAAACAGTCATATTCATGACATGCGCCAGGACATTTTGGTAAACACATGGCGCATGTCATGAATATGACTGTTTGTAATTTTTTCTTCTCTTTTAACAATATTACAATAGCTCTAAAACTTATGGATGGGTAGTACCCTCTCCCCTCTTCTTTTTGTAAAAAAGGAGGACTGCAAGAAAACTCATAAAAATGGTTTCGTACAATTACCGTTTGCTTGTGTTTTCATGTCAAGGACAATTTTTTTAGACTTTTTTGTCATTTCTACCTTGAGAAAGACCCAAAGACGGATTAAAACGTCTGTTTATTTTAAGTTTTTTAACTAAATAAATATATTTCATATATAATAACTGTACATACGTACATGCATTGATTAGCAGTTCGAACTCGAAAGTTCATTGCCTCACTACCCGATTCGGGTAGTGTTTCTAGGTGGATATTTACTACCAATGTGGGCCCACCACACCCACGACGGACCAACAGAACGCAGTATTCCTGAACGGTTACCCATCCAAGTACTTACCGCGCCCAACAATGCTTAACTTCAGTGATCTTACGAGAACTGGTGTTTTCAGCGTGCTATCGCCGTTGGCATATAATAACTGTACTCAATTTATTTTTGTATTTACGCAATTGCACGCAGGGCCACTTACAAACATAATTGCACGCTTAAACGCTATGACGAATCACACCCGCTGGGGATTCAAACCCTACCTAAAAAATCTAAACCTAAGCCTATACCGCACGCCCTAGCCAATTACGCTAATTGTATTGCTTGGATTTTGTCCACAAAATCTCAGCCAAGCTTTTTTGCTTAAAGCCAGGGTTAACGGAGAAATATATTTTTTCCATTTTATACATTTTATATGAAATGTGGATTTAAAAATACCTAATGAAAATATTTAAATTTAATTAATTTAAGTTTTAATAGTTAAATGTTCAATGTACATAAGGCCATGGCTATGTGTACCGAAATTTCTATACAAATAGCCAGATTTTTTCGGTACGAATAGGGGGAGCTGAAAAAGGGGCTATTTGTACCGAAATTTCGATACACGTAGACACTTCCTTAATTTAAATATTCATTTAATTTGTGATTTATGTTAAAATGGTAAAGCATAAAAAAAGAATCTATTGATTATAGTTCTACTAATCTTATTTAGTTAAAATTTGGAAGTAGAAACAAAAGCAGCTACTACAAGTAATTTATTGCAACATTCAAGCTAAAAAAATTGTTCCAGATAAAAAATACTTCAACCTGAAATTAATTTTTGTGGGTGATTCAAAATAATATTCTAAGTTTGAAGTTGAATTTTGAATCGAAGTCTAGCTGAAATTAGATGAAATAAGTCTTAAAAATGAGAAATTTTCAATAATAAAACTTTTATAAAATTTTGCTAAAAGCTCATAATTATTTATACATTTTTATAAAATATACGAATGCACATTTTATAATACAATAAACAGTATAATAGTATAATAAATTACAAACATACGGAAGTGAAGTGAAGGATGTTTTTTTTTTAATTTTTACATTCTCATCCAGAGAAGGTATTAGATTTGTGTAAAACTTGACCCCCCCCCCCCGGTTTTTGTCAAATATCCACGTTTTGAGACCCCCTGAACCCAAAAAACAGGTTTTTACAAAATGTCTGTCTGTAGATTTTTAGCTTTGGTACACTCTAAGTATCCTAAAATAAAGGTGAAGTTCGTTAGCCAGCCAAACAACACAAGATACGAAAAAAAGTCAAGACAAGAAAAATGTTTCTTTTTGCACAAGATTATCTTAACGGCTTCGCTCGCTCGTTTGAGCGCGCCTAGGGCGCGCGACTGTTGGTTCTCGCGCTTTGCGCTCAATACTGTATTTACCTCGCGCTACGCGCTCGGTCTTTGTATTTTCCCCACATTTGTGCACACATCTTTTAAAATTGAAGGTCAAAGTATCGACAACTGTAATGTAGTGATTGTGAATTCTCTTTTGTTAAAGCTCCTTCGGCTTTAACAAATACATTCTCATCACGTACCTCGTGTTTCGCACTCGATTTTGTCCAAAATGCGGAATTTTCTACATTATATATTCAACATTATTATATCAAATGTATATTACATTTATTTCTATACGTCGTCCTGTGATTGCTTATTAGATATTGCAAAATAAAGTACGAATTGTATTTATCATGATTACTTTAATATTTGTTCCTGATTATGCATTTAATTTTATCCTCAGCTAACGTGAAAATTTTATATTATTATTATTATTATACCATTAAGCCATTTCCCTTTCGGGGTAGGCGTGACTTGCTCGGTTGGAGAATAGTAGTGTGCATATGGGTATATAGGTATAAGGTAGGTAGGAATATAGGTATGAGGTGGATAGGTATATAAGTGTTAGGTATATATATTTTAGATTGATCTGGAATTCTCGTGTTATTTATTTAAATGACACGTTTACTCCGCAATACTGCTCCGACCCAGGTTGCTGATCAATCTCTCTAGCGATCACCCCAAGTGAAGAGCCTCACAAAATTGTTATGTATGGTTCTCCACTTGGGCCCATTAGTATCCAAGATCTTTGTTTCAGGCGTCATTCATTCTACTGTCACTCTGTTTACAAACTATTTGTCGCCACACTTTTCTGTCCTGGCATACTACTCTAGCTTCCTTCACGTCCATGCATTTTTTCATGCAAGCTCTTGTGTT